>PVIU01007217.1:0-93839 GCA_004026605.1 Ondatra zibethicus | reverse complement strand
GCACGCCATTAATCACAGCACTAGAGAGGAATATAAGATGGGAGGAGACAGGTCTCATGCTTAGTCTCAATCTGAGGATACGTGGAGGCAGGATGGCTCATTTTCAGTCTGAGGTAGATGTAAGAGCCAGTGGCTGGCTGCTTTGCTTTTCTGATCTTCAGGCTGAACCCTAGTATCTGTTACTGGGTTTTTATTATTCGTGCTACAATTTATATTGTCATCTCAACTAGAATTAAATTTACTTAATCCTGCTTTAATTTCTGGTTCTGCATTACACAACATGCCAAGTTCCTGAGATAATACATGCAACTTACCTTCCCACAGGCTCTACAATGATGCCTCCTTTTGGTGAATGTAAACCGAGCTTCACATTTCATGCAGTTTGGAGCCTGGGAATCTGGTACCCATACTGGTGCCACCTCACCCAGGGTGGTAAATGGCTTTCTTGCAGAAATTCCCAATTGACCAGCTCTGAGGTCATTATCTGGACTATCTGGAGCTAATGCAAGGCATGGTCTACTGGGGATCTCAGCCTCATAATTTTCTAAATGTTCCCCATTTGTATCAGTCACAGAGATGCTTCCCAAAGATGCACTGCATGCATTGACTGCTGAATTTTCCCCAAGTTTTGCTTTCCCAAGAATATCATTTTTATTTTTACTATTATTTCCATTATTTGCAGGAAGGTCATTTTGTAAGTGGTCTGATAATGGCTTTGGAATCTGAAGTTTAAGATTAGAAGGTTGCTTGGGTCTGGCACCACCAAAAGGAACACTAATAGATTGCAGGTTTGCTATCTTGGGGGAAGACTGCCCGAGTACTGATGGTATTTGACTACAGAAATTATGTAAATAATTTTTCTTCATTATATTTCCAGTGCTATTTAAAAGCAGTCCACTCCCTTCTGCATTCTCATTTCCTCTCTGTTCATAAATATTTGAGTAGCATTCTGACTTGCTCTCCTCTATTTCTTTTTCTTCTGTTACTGAATCTTCTTTGGAGGGTAAAGTCTTTGGAACAAAAGAAACAATTGGGCTCTGCATTCCATAGGAATCACAACCATTAGATAGAGAATTTGCTGCTGGTGCATCATTACCAGTGGAGAAATCACATCCTTCACTTTCATTCCTGCAAGTTCCTTTGAAATCTAGATCTGAATCTGCCAACCCAATACACCCTCCTCCACTATTAGTGTCCTCAGGCTGGCTAATCTGTGAAACCATTTGATTTTCTTCATTTACTTGACTATCATTCTTCTCATTTAACTTTGTTAATTTCCAATTAGTCATCTGAGAATCAGAGAAATGTTCTGTCACATTAAAAAGTTCTGTAGTGCCAATTTTTTTTTCATGCTTAATACCTTCCTCTTCATCAGCTCTAGCTTCACTGGACATAAGGCAATCTGAAGACTGTTCACAGCTGTCCCTTCCAGACAATGCAGATGTCTCTGGCTTGAGACACAAAGATAAACTAGAGGGGAGGGAGACTCCAACTGTCCTCTCCTCTGCTGCCTCTTGTTTTGTCATGATCTCCTCACTTTCATGGGAAAAGGAGTTTGGGCTCCGTAGCTCTGTCCGAGAAGGGCTGTTTTTGCCAGCAAGGTCTTCTTCTGGTATATAATTCTCTTGTATTTTAATGGCAGACCCTCCATCCACTCCCTGGGATGAATTAATTCCTAAGCTTGTAACTGCACATTTGGAAGGGTCTCCGCCTACATTTTCATCAGCCTTTAATTGTGAAGGTGAAGAGATACTGGTTGCACTGTTAGATGAAGCAGCACAGAGATGATTAAGAGAATCCACCTCTGGTTTTGGTTTATTCAAAGCATCCATTTGTTTCTCTGAGTTTATACCTTTTTCAGTGGACCCATTCATACTAAAACTAAATTGTTCAGTTTGTTTATTTTCATTATCCAGTGAACAGCTAAAAGAATCCATAAGGGGTTGACTACTGTAATTGTTACAACCCTTCAGATCACTCTGCAATGTCCTTTTATCACAGTTATGCATGACAGCTACAACAAGAACATTCTTCTCGTCCGGCAGACAAGCAAGGCTTCCACAGCTCTCCTCTCCCACTTGCACAGTGCTAAACTGGTCATCCCGGTCACAGTTTCTCTTATTCAGCGGGTCTTCTGCCACAGCATTTTCATCAATCCACATTGTGTCGATCTCTGGATTTAGACTACAGTCCTGTTTGTTACCACAGGGATCTTCTTCCTCCCTCGTAAGGAGAGCTGAGCCAGCCAGAGAGAAGACTTTCAGCTGTGGTCCTACCGCATTAGAAACTACAGATTCGTTCACACTGGTCAATGCAGGGTTAAAAGACAGTGGGCAAGAAGAGGGATCTAGAATCTTATTCCACTTTGTATCCAATAAAGTAGGAGAAATTGTTTCATCTGAAAAAATATAAAAAGTAATTACAGTAAGTTTGCTGGTAACAGTAAAAAGCTACTTAAGACTACCTAATCAACGTTTCTAACTATACTTTGAAGATAAAATGTTCTCAGAATATGACAGAATCTAATTTTTAGCTAGACATAAAACACACTTAAGACAATGCTCTATAATTGTCTGTAAACAAATGGTAATATTTCAAACAACAAAAGAATTTTAGGTCAGTTTACTTGTAGAGGCACACACATGCTAACCTGTTCTACTTTAATTGAAGGTCAGAGAGGTTGATCTTATTTTTACTCATTCAAAGTTGTTAACAACAGATGTGGCTACAGACAAAAAAACTGACCTAGGGTGTGGTTACTTGGTGTTTTGCCATTAAGATGACCCACAGAGAGGGATCTGCTCCACCCTGACCAAAGGTCAGAGAATTTAAGCCTATTCCTGTTCCTTTATTTTTAATGGAAGTTTGACATAGGGAATGGCTACCTACAGGATACTTGGTCTAGGGTGTATTTGTTGCATATCCTGCCCAAAACATCAAAATGCTTTGCTCAGGAATTAATGGCTTGATGTCTCAAGTATTGAAGCAAGTAATTGTTCTGATCGTCCTTTGTGTCATGTTAAAGCAGTCTGTTGCCTTCTTTTCCCCCTTTTGTATTGGGGTATATAAGTATAAGAAAAATAAACATGGGCAGACTCAGGATTCAGTATTCACTGAGTTGCTCTCCCTGCACTATCCTATGTCTCTGTATTTCTTTTGTATCGCTTTCTATTCTTCCTAACATTCTAATCCACATGTCCCTACCCTAAAACATGACCTCATAGTGACTGGACCATGACAAATGTCACCCCAACATGTAGCTTATGACATTTAATTTTGTTATTAGATTGAGATAAACAATAATGCAATTAAACTGGTCTGCAGACCCAGGAGTGGGGAAGCACCTCTATACTATCTGTGTACAAGACAAGGCACAGATGATGGAACAGTAGTGAAGACTAGTAATTGAGTGAAAATGTTTCTGTGGAGTATAAAGCTCTCTTCTAATCTACAGTATGACTGGGTGTGGGTTACACGGATGTTCCCATTTGCTAAACTGTGCATTCAACCTTATAGTCCTACCTACTTGGGAGCCTGAGGTGAGAGAATAACTGAGTCAGTGAGTTCAAACCAAGTGGGAAACAGAGTGAGACCCTGTCTCAAAATATAACAAAAACAAACAAAATCCAGTATCCCTGTGTAATTAAAATTTAGGCATTTTAGTAATTACAAAGTTTTAAAAACTTTTTAAAATATGTCTAGAGATTTACCTCGGATATGAGTGCCTAACATGCTTACTAAGCCTCAGTTTAACATCCAGCCCTGCTAAACTGTGTTGGCGAATACCTACAGTCCTAGGGAAGTGAAGGTAGAAGCAGGAAGCTGGAGAATAACAAGTCCAAGGTCATCTTTTGCTATATCCTGAGTTTGAGGCTAACCTGGGCAATATAGAAAACCCTATTAAAAAAAAAGAAGTCCGGGGAGATAACTCAGTGGGTAAAAGGGTAGCTATGCAAGCATTAAGACCCCAGTTTAGATTCCCAGAAGTCACATAAAAGACTACAGACATAAACTGAGGCACAGTGCTGTCCAGCTGTACCTACGATGGGGAGTAGAGACAGCAGATTCCAAAGGGCTTTTGATAAGTCAATCTAGCTGGAAAGAACTCTGGGAATAGTGAGATATCTGCTTTAAAAAATAAGGTTAGATCACTGAGGAAGTGATATAATGTTGACTCCTGGCTTCCACAAGCATCCACACAGACAAGAACACCTATGTGTGTGTATAAGGGCTTTCTCTCTCTCTCTCTCTCTCTCTCTCTCTCTCTCTCTCTCTCTCTCTCTCTCTCTCTCTCTCTCCTGTCTCTCTGTCTCTCACACACACATACACACACATTTGCACACCAAAAAACCTTCAAGAACATTAAAAACTGAAACAGACATACAGAAAAAAGTATAAATTAAACAAAAACTGCTGTCCATGGGTTATGATGCACTTAAGTTTATTAGACTAGTCTCTTTAATTGTCATTTTGAGACACAGTCCTGGAACTCTCTATGTAGATCAGGCTGGCCTCAAACTCACAGAGATTCATCTGCCTCTGCCTCCCAAGTCCTGGGATTAAAGGCATGCACCACCATGCCCAGTATAATTTGTATATATTTACATTTTCTCATAAGGTTTTTAAAAGTTTGCTACAACATGTGAAATTCTGCTTGTAATAATGTTACTAATTAAATTTATATTTATAAGGAGATTTGGAAAAATGGTATTTAACTATTATATCAATTTCTAGTATATCAAAAAAATAATTTCATCTAACATTTGTTTCCTTTGTAACAGACCATAACTATGATAGTTATTCTCTCAGATTATAGTGCTATTTTTGTATATCTAAATGAGTTAAAGAAATAAAAATGAATGCACTTAGTGCCTTTTCTTCTTTCTGTCTTCAGTAAATGATAACCATGGTGTTGAAATTATTCAGCTATAACTGTAACACCATGTACCATAGACCTTATTAAAGTCTTTACTATACTGCAACGCAATAGCTTGTTTACCTTCTCTTTCACCTACTGAATCATTTCTGAAGGCAGAACCATTTCATTCCATCAGTGCAAGGCCTACTTTGCACAGTGTCAAGTGGCAGTAGGTAATAAATACACAAAAGTATGAATAAAAACATTTGGTTTATATAGCATTAAGATTAATACCTTATGTCTCTACAAAGTACATATTCTAGTTGGGAAAGTAAGATATAGATACAATATACATGAATAGATAATTAGTATATGTATTAAAAATTGTTATGTGGGTATATAAAATAAATTCATCTGGGCGGTGGTGGTGCACACCTTTAATCCCAGCACTCGGAAGGCAGAGGCAGGTGGATCTCTGTGAGTTCGAGGCCAGCCTGGTCTACAAGAGCTAGTTCCAGGACAGGCTCTAAAGCTACAGAGAAATTCTGTCTTGAAAAAACAAACAAACAAAAATAAAAAATAAATTCTAGAATGAGGTAGATGACCCTGAATTCACTAAAAGGAGAAACTGTACTAGGTCTCAAGCGTTTTATCAAAAGTAAGGATTTATAAGAAGAGAAAACAAGAAAAGCACAACACCAAATGTAAGATTTAAGAGAACAACAACTAAATCAATTGGGCCAAGAAGATAAGCAGTCTAGGAAACTGAAAAGAAGCAACGCAAGACAGACAGTGAAATCCCCAGAACTTCAGACTGTTTCACGAATAGGCTTACAGAAAGGGATGTGGCATGATTGGGAGAAGGCTTATGTATCTATCATGCACGAGGCCTGGGTTTAATCCCCAACACCACAGAAAACCAGGCCTCATGATGCACACCATCATAGCCACTATAGAGGCAGAGGCAGAACAATCAGAAATTCAAGGTAATCATCAGTTACATGACTAGTCAGGACAAACATAGGCTACATGAGACCCTATCTTTAAAAAAAATTTAAAAATGGCCAGGCAGTGGTGGTATACACCTTTAATCCCAGCAGTTGGAAGGCAGAGACAGGTAGACCTCTGAGTTCAAGGCACTCTTAAGTTTAAATTTAGATTTAGGCTAGTAGAGACTTTGCTGTGAAACAATGCTCTTGTATACTGTAAAGATTTATCACTCATATTGTTTTAATAAAATGCTGATTGGCCAGTAGCCAGGCAGGAAGCATATGCAGGGTGACCAGACCAGGGGAATTCTGGAAAGAGGAAATGCAGAGATGCAGTCACCAGCCAGACACAGAAGGAGCAAGATGAGAATGCCTTACTGAGAAAAGGTATCAAGCCACGTAGCTAAACATAGATAAGAATTATGGGTTAATTAAAGTTGTAAGAGCTAGTTAATAATAAGCCTGAGCTAATAAGTCAAACAGTTTATAATTAATATAAGCTTCTGTGTGTTTCTTTGAGATTGAATGGCTGTAGGGCCAGCCAGGTCAAAAACTTCTGCCTACAAGACTTAATATTTAAAAAATAATATTTCTAAGCTGTGTCTTAGAAATAAAAACAGATATATTTATTACAAGAATGTTTAATATTATTGAAATAGGAATGACTGAGTTTTACTTACTACCTAGACATGTTAATTACCTAGTTTAATATATGTGCGTGTGTGTATGTGCTTGTGTGTGTGTGTGCACGTGTGTGTTTCATTCTGTTGACAAGTATCATGTAGCCTATACTGGCCTCACATTCACTATCTAGCCAAGACAAGCTTTGAACTCCTGATCTCCTGCCTCCTTCTACTGACCAAGTGTTGGAATTACAGGCAAGCATCATACTTGGACTTTGGTGGGGGGAGTGGAGTACAGAGTTTATCTATGTATCCCTAGTTGACCTGAAACTCACTTTATGAATCAGGCTAATCTTAAATTTGTGATGATCCTTCTACCTCTGGTTCCCAAATACTAAGATTACAGACTTGGCCATTTACCACACATTTTCTCCTTAAATAAGGAAATAAAATTAACAGGAAATGAGAAAATACCTTCATGGAACTATCTTAAACATTAAGTTTAAAATATGTAAGTATCTGGCATATAATGGTAAGAAATGTTAATTTCCTCTTTAAAATATACTATGTATTATTGTCATTACATCATAAGACTTGTGCTAATTATTTTTTAAGATTTATTTCATTATATTTTATGTGTATGGGTGTTTTGCCTGCATATATCTCTGTGTACTACTTGTGTGCCTAGTCCATGTGGAGGCCAGAGGAGGGCATCAGATCCCCTGGGACTGGACTTTACAGACAGTTGTGAGCCACAACATGGGTGCTGGGAATTTAACCTGGGTCCTCTGGAAGAGCAGCCAGTGCTCTTAACTGCCGTGTCATTTTTCTAACCCCGATTTGTTTTAAGAACTACATACTCTTATTCTCACAGTCCCTATATCATAAATTCAAATAGATTTACTAATGTAAATTCTCACCTTCATTTTGTTCAAATTCATCCAATACCTTGTCCAGGTTGTAAGCTTCGGCTTGAAAGTAATTCTCCATCAGTGAGGAGACGCTGCTGAAGAGATTTGTCTAGACCTAAAGAGGAAAAGAAAACTGAGTTACACTTTGAACTATTAAAATATAATCTTAGGTATACAAGAATGAAATCGCCAACGAATCCATTTGGACAACAATAAACAACCTAAGATCTTCAAGTCTAGACACCTATAATCTAACAGTTATCAAAATGCAGTCAGCCACTATATCTGTAAGTTCTATGTCTACAGATTAAACCAGTGATGGATGAAAAATATTCAGAAAAAACTGCACATGTACTGAACATGCACAAACACTGTTCTAGTCATGTTTCTCTAAGTAAAACAGTTTAACAGCAATTTCTGTTGCACTTTATCTCAGTAAGGTAGCAATGATTTACAGTATACAGGATAGGCTGAGCAAGTTATATACAAATACTCCATAGATTCTGGAGCCTGAAATGGTCCTGGGGCCACTCCTCCATAGATACTAAGGGACAAATGTAGAATTATTATAAACATAGAAGGTAGATTTATTTCATAGCTTATACTTCAAAAGATAAAGTCCAGGTGCTGGGAAGGGTCATTTTGATGAGGATAAAGCTACATTTCTACTACAGAAAGAAGTTCATGGCTTCTGTGAAATAGAAAATTAAGAGAAAGTTCAAGTGTAGATAAGGGATATTAGTTTTCATTTTAATATGATGACTGATGAGTCTTTTTAAATCTCTCATTTTTAAATATAATTTTAAAACTTCCCTTACTGTTACTTGACCTAAAAGTGTATGTATGTGTGTGTGTCTATATCTATACACACACAAGATATCAATGACTTAACCGAATGCCAAGTAACACCATAGTCGGAGTTAAAAAAAAAAAAAAGATCAAATTTAGATTTACTAATGAAAAGTTGGGAAAAGCGCCTATGACAGGGAGATGTTCCAAGGGAAGAATACAGTTGATTATCCATTTAAATTAATTTATCTCTTGGTATGTGTCCGTGTGTGTGTGTCCATGTTTGTACAGGTTCATGTGAATGTGCATATTCATGTGGCAGGTGCAAGTGAAGGTCAGAGAGTAACACAGGTATCTTCCTCAATCACTTTTCCATCTTTGTGTGTCCATGTGTGGGGGTTTGTGTGTGCACATGTATGTGTGTCTGTGTGTGTGTGTGAGTGCAGATGTGCAAATGGCATGGCACACATATGGAGGTCAGAGGACAACTTTGGATGCTGGTCTTTGATTCCCACCTTGCTTGAGGCAGAGTACCTGCTGTTTTTTTTCTGTGCACACAAAGCTAGCTGACCCAGGAGCTTCCAGGTATTTTCTTGTCTCTACCTTCCCACTAACAGTAGAACTGGGATAATATTGTTTACTACCACACCTGGCCTTATGTGGGTTCTAGGTATTTGAACTGATCCTGGTTTTTGCACAGCAAGCACTTCACCCACAGAGTCATCTCCCCAACACACTAAAGAGGTAACACCTGGTGATTTATCTTTTGTGATGAGTTGTTTACTAATGGCTAAATAAGGTTTTGATGTTAGGATTAATAATTAGGGCTTAACTATTCTGCCCAATACACAGTAGATGTACAATAAATATCAGTTTGTTAGTTTATTTACAAACCTTTTATCCCCTAACTTCTTTATGGTGCCTTATCCCTGCTGTCTCTAGAAAATGTTTTAGGTCTTCAAGCCTTGAGACCCTGGTTTCATTTCCAAAGAAACAGCTGCGGTTGCCTGAAGACTTGGGGTTCAGTGGTCTCTTACTGCATAAGTTAGAATTTATGACAAGATTTTTACTTGCTTTCTGATAAAAATGCTCATTTTACACAAAATAAAAACTCACTAAATTCACATATATATTTCTCTGTGAAATATAGTAACATAATTTCTATATATATTTCATAGAGAAATATAATTACTTTGGATTTTTCTATATGAGGTTTTTTTTGTCTTTTTATCTCTAGAGTCTTTACTAACCAGAGTCTTTAGAAATCCTGCAGAATATCAGCATTGTGGTGCCACTTATAGCACCAATCTGATTGCCGCTTTTATGTCTCCTTCCTTGGCACTTTTTGTGCCACAATGAACATGTGCAAATTTAGACATCAAATATTACTGGGTATGTAGGCACCAACTATTGTCCTAGTCACTAAATTATAGTAACAAATAACCTAGCGACCTAATACCTCTAACCTAAAGCAGTCCCAGGTCTCACAGAGGAGATGAATGAGTTAACTTGAAACATAAAAAACTGTGACTGGTACTAATTGATATATGCACCAGGTGTTTATATGAAGCCAAAGAAGAGATGGATCTGAGTTAGCGTAAGGCGAGAGTGCATTATTCAGGGTAGAATATATTATTACTTAGAACATTCCAAATATATTCCCAAGGTTAAAACAAAAGGTTTTGTTTGTTTTGAGACAGGGTCTTATATCTCCCAGTCTGGCCTCAAACTCAAAATGTTGCCAAGGATGACTTTGAATTTCTGATCCTCCTGCTTCTGTCGCCCAAGGGCTGGAATGATAGGTATGCACCACCATGCCTGGTTTTATGTAATGGTGGGGATTGAATTCAAGCCTTCACACATGAAAGTCAAGCATTCTATCAATTTTTTGTTTAATAACAATTAAGGTCAAATCTTCCACATTTGTAGGGAACTCCATATAATGCAGGTTCCTCCATCTTGTTCCTTCACCATATATTAGGAAACTGCTATTCAAGATGCTTATCTTCAAGAAAAATATAAACATCAGAAAATGATTTCAATTCCAGCACTCAGGGAGCAGAGGCAGGCAATCTCTGTGAGTTCTACAGAGCAAGTTTCAGGACAGCCAGGGCTATTACACAGAAAAACCTGTCTTGAAAACCGGGGAGGGGGTAGGGGATAGAGTGAATTGAGCAAAACAACTTGTTAGCATAGCTTGGACGAATAAACAGCTCAAGAAGGACATCTTCTTGGAGGTTTATACCACAACAAGCACTGACCTAGGGGTTCTTTAACCTACTTCATCAAAATCAGGGGACAGCATATCTAGGCTGAGGCAGCAGTAAGGTGAAAGGTAAAGTCTGAGTGGGCACAATCTATAGAAGACAGACCCGGAAGCAGCACACATTATCTCTGCTTGCATTCCTTTTGTGAGCTGAGTCACAGCCACACTGAGCTGCAGGAAGGACGGTGGGCACTCATACTTCAGCTGCAGCTCCTTCAGAGAAGCAAGAATGGAGTCTGGTGGATTGGGATTCCCTTTGCTATAATGGTAGAAACTTCCTACAGAGGCGGTACCTGAAGGATAGGATCTTGCCACATGAAGTGCAGAAGGACAAGAAATAGCTTGCCAACTTCGGATGCAGACATTCTGGTCAAGAAAAATTATTACCAAGTGCCTCTGCGCCATCCTCAACTGAAAAGAAAGAGCTCAATTTCATATTGAACATCCATGACTTTCCTCACAATTCATGTGGAAAAAAAAACAGAGAACTCAAAAAATACAGCATTCTACTGGTGAATGGCATGATCCATTTCTGAAACCAGCCTCACCAACCATGACCTCCTGCCATTCTATAGATCCTAAATAATTTTAAGTAATTTGGGGGCAGAAAAAAAATCTACAACTTCCAGTTAGGAAAACTCAAAAACTCTATAAGATTATAATACTTTTCTGTCTACTGGAAATTACAGCTCTCACAACTAATCTACAAATATAAAATAAAATAATGCAATTATATCTATATTTTTGATTCTGTGCCCCCAAAATTTTCTAATTGAATTTTGCTCTTGCATAATGACTAAGAAACAGAGACAGACATGCTACTATTCTTTCTTAATACCATTGTTCAATCCATGTTCTTTTTTATGCAAAAACTAGCTTTCTATGATCAGGTTAACAGGAAGTTGTTTCTAAAAGGAAGGAGCCAGCACTAGTAGAGAAATTAGTGTTCTAACATACTTTATTAGTTATTAACCACAGCCCCGCCCCCCAAAAAACAGAGCTAGAGAGATGGTTCAGCAGCTAAGAGTGCATATTGACTTTACAGAGGACTCCCAGTTCCTAGCACGCATGTCAGGTGGCTCCCGGTTGCCTGCTCCAGGGAATACAACACCCTCTTTTGGATGAAGCCTCTAATTCCAGTGCTTAGGAAAAAGAGGTAGGAGGCTCACAAGTTTGACATGAGCTTGAATTACATAGTGAATTCCAGACTAGTACGGGATACACAGATTGTCTCAAACTAATTAATGAATGTCTTACTCTGAATTAAAGTAAAATCATTTGAAAAGCTGTACTGTTGACTGAATATGAGACATCAGTAATGAAGCACTCAGCATGTGTCCATCAACCTTGTAGTCACAGACGTAGTCCTTCTCTAGAGGTTAGTATCATAGAGAAATAAGACAATGGTTTCCATACCTTTCTCCTTATGAACATGATAAAGAGCAGCCTTCTCTGTGCTTGCTCATGATGCCTGCTGTGCTACTAGCCAGTCTTCTGAACCAGAATATCCTCTTTGATCCTACAAAAAACCAGAATGCTTATTACACTTGCTAAAACAATAAGCTCTAATTTTCATAATATAAACCTACAATAGCCAGACAAATAAAAGTAGCAGGTCTCAACAATAAATTAAAATTACATCTTCAGATTCAAAGACCTGCTTTAGCATGGAAGGCAACCAAACAAACATTTTATTAAAGAAGTCAAAAATTTAAGTGAAAGAGAAGAGTGAAGAACTTCTCTGCATACTCATTTCGGGAGATAACACATAACAAAACAACAGCAGGCAGCTCCTTTCCAATGACTTTAACGGAGGAGTCATAAAGATACTTTATTCAACAACAGGCCCTTCAGAACTCCAAAGTTAAGAAAACTGCTACCTCACAAGAATGTCCTCAAATATGATTTTTCCTCACTGTGTACACGCAGAATTTTTTTTTCAAGACTAGGTCTCTGATGTGGGAGCCCCTCTGTGTGTTTTTGTACTCGTTAATGAATAAAGAAACTGCTTTGGCCTGATAGGGCAGAACTTAGGTAGGTGGAGAAGACAGAACTGAATTCTGGGAGGAAGAAAGTAGAGTCAGAGAGAGATGCCATGGATCCACCAGAGACAGATAGTCATCTAAATAATAGTCAAGATTGTAGTCATGTTAGTTAGGTTTTCTAGATATATATAGATGTATTTCAGTTAGAAATATATCTTCAAATCTTTCAGAGACCTTCAGAATATGGCATTTAAATGTTTTAAAAATTTAGGACTTTTCATGACAATAAGATACATCTGCTCCTGGTAGCACCAGCTACTCCAAGAGGAAGATGGCCATTGAAGAAGCTCCTTATAGAGTTGGTTAGCCATTTGGGCAGGAAACTGCTCTTGCCTGGACTGCTTCACTAGACATGCAGGACCTGCAGAGAAATGACTGCTGAACTTGCCTAAGGGTGAGATGGTCCTTCGGGGTTCCTGCTTCATGAAAGAGTCCGCGAAACATTCTGCAGGACACAGAAGAAAGTGACTGAACTGTCTTTGAAATCTCCTGCTTCATGGAAAAGTCTGCTGGATACCATGGGCCTATAGGCTGAAGATGGATGCCCCAATGGTACAGAAGAACTTTGGGTGACTGTCCAAGCAGTGAGATGTCTCTGTCAATTCTAAAGTTTTGGAAGTTGCTTACAATGTCCTTCCTGTTTATTTAGGTAATATTATATCCTTCTGGAGTCTTTAATGGAGTTGAAGAATAGATAGTTATAGTTTTGCTTAGTTATGATAGAAGATAAAATAAATAGAAATACTGTAACTAATTCTTGCTTGATACCTGTTATATGTAATTTTACTATGTTAAAGTTAAAACCTTCCTTTTTATTTAAACAGAAAAGGGGAGGTAATATGGGAGTCCCCTCTGTGTGTTGCTTGTATTGGTTAATAAATAAAGAAACTGCTTTGGCCTGATAGGGCAGAACTTAAGTAGGCGGAGAAGACAACTGAATTCTGGGAGGAAGAAAGCAGAGTCAGAGAGAGATGCCATGGATCTGCCAGAGACAGATGCTGGGAATTTTACCCAGTAAGCCACTGCCACGTGGTGATACACAGTTTAATAGAAATGGGTTAAATTAATATAAGAGTTAGCCAATAAGAAACTAGAGCTAATGGGCCAAGCGGTGATTTAATTAATACAGTTTCTTTGTGGTTATTTTGGGGTTGAGCTAGCCGGGTAGCCGGGACGAACAAGTGACCTTCCTCCAACAGGTCTCACTATGTAGCTCTGGCTGGTCTGGAACTCGAACCTTGAACTGACCTTGAACTCAGAGATCCACCTGGCTCTTTCTCCAGAGTGCTGGGATTAAAGGCGTACACCACCAGCTTGACTGCACTGAGAACTATTAAACTGATTTAAAGGTTTCCTGCTGCAAAGAGCACCAGGTCCCATAACAGAAGGTTGTGAGCCACCATGTGAATGCTAGAAGATGAACTCAGAACCCCCAGGAAGAGATAGCTCAGCAGTTAAGAGCACTGGTTGCTCCAGGGTTCAATTCCCAGCATCCACATGGCAACTCACACCTGTCTATAACTCCAATTCCAGAGGATCTGACACCCTCACACAGGCATACATGCAGGCACAAAGACCAATGGACATAAAATAAAACTAAATTAAAAAAAAAAGAAGTTTTCCACTGAAGTTTTTATTGCCAAACAACTGCTTTCCCTCCAGATGAAGTGTCTCCATACCCCAGATGTTTCTTCTGCCTAAAAAACAGTGGATCCATTAGTGCAATAAATTAAACTTCACTGTTATAGTATGTTAAAGAAAAACTTCCTCAAATGTGACATCCTTTCTTTTAAAGAATATAGCAATATCCATGGATTTAGAGTAGTCCAACTTACATGCCTCTATAACTTCTTAGTGATGTTAACTTTAAATTTTCTTAAAGATTTATTCTACTTTAAGTATGTATGTATGCATGTATATGATATGCATATAGAGAGCTAGCACAACCGAGGCCAGAAGAAGACAGATTCCCTGGTGCTGGAGTTTCATTTCAGGAGGTTGAACTTGGGTCCTCTGGGAAAGGCAGTAAGCACTCTTAACTGCTGAACTCTCTCTCCAGACCTGTGAACTTTTTAGGGGCTTGAAGATCTTCTTAAATAAAATTAATTCTATAAATTCACTGTCAGGTCCTATGTGTATATCTATGCTTGGTTTTCTTTTTTTCTTTTTTGTTTGTTTGTTTTTTTGAGACAGGGTTTCTTTGTGTAATAGCCCTGGCTGTTCTGGAACTAGGTCTTGTAGACCAGGCTGGCCTTGAACTCACAGAGATCCACCTGCCTCTGCCTCCCAAGTGCTGGGGCTGGAATTAAAGGTCTGTGCCACCACTGCTGGGCCTGTTTTTAGCATATTTTTAATGCATGAGGCAAGTACAGTTATGTAATGGTTAGCTTTATGTGTTTGTAATGGCTATTTGCCTGGGATACAGGATGCCCAGACTACTACTTCTGGGTGTGTCTGAGGGTATTTTAGGATGAGATTAGCATCTGAATTGGTGCATTAGGTAAAGCAGATCACCTTCTCACACAACCAGGTATCCTCCAAGCTACTGAGGAC
Source organism: Ondatra zibethicus (assembly GCA_004026605.1). Classification (NCBI taxonomy): domain Eukaryota; kingdom Metazoa; phylum Chordata; class Mammalia; order Rodentia; family Cricetidae; genus Ondatra; species Ondatra zibethicus. The sequence continues at coordinate 78,805 of PVIU01007217.1, read as the reverse complement.
CTGAAAGTGGAGAAATCAGTGAAGGACAGGAAGATTCTCTGTATGTGTCTAACTTGCCTTGCTGTCTTCACCTGCCCTTGAACTGAGACTTTCATAATTATTATCCAGTCCCAGAACTATAGTACTACCAGCTTTCTTGTATTTACAGACTGCAAACATCACACTGTAGATCTTCTAAGTTTCGAGAATCATATGAACAATTCCCTATCTATCTATCTATCTATCTATCTATCTATCTATCTATCTATCTATCTATCTACCTACACATATCTTTTCTTGAAACTGGGTCTTACTACATAGCCCAGATTGGCCTCAGACTTAGTATATGGCCCACGGTAATCTTGAATTCACAATCACCTATCCCTTAATGATGGGGATACATTTGGAGAAGTGTGTTCTTAGGTAATTTTATTGTGTGAACATCATAGAGTCCTTAAACTAGTATGGCTTGGCTGACTCATCTCTCTCAACTCAAACTGAGTTGTTCTTTATTTTCCACTATTTATAGTACAAAATCAATTTATGCTTATGTTATGTATTTCTCTATTAATGGAAACACTTATCAAATGAATTTACACTGTAAATATAACTCTCTCTCCCACTGGACAGCAAATAAGTCCTGTGCTGGGCATGGTGGCATGCACCTTTAATCCCAGCACTTGGGAAGCAGAAGTAGAATTTCAGGCCAGTCTGATCTACATTTGTGAGTTCCAGGTCAGCCAAACTACACAGTGAGACCCTGTCTCGAAAAACCAAAACAAATAAGTGAAAAAAGAGCAAGTCCTATGTCTTCTTTCTTTGTAAACCAGGGTATGACACATAATGCTTAGCAAAATGTCTTATGAATAATCAAATCGAGTAAAATTATAGACTCTATATTCAAAAATCAAATTGATAGTAAAGATTTCTTCTGACCTAAAAAAATTGATACTTTTGAGTATTTGAGGGGAGAAAGTAACATGAGAATAAACAAGTTTGGTATATGAGAACCTAACAGAAAACAAAATTTTAAAACATCAGAAATAAACGTTTACTTATTTAGTGTTTGTGTGTGGAGAGACAGAGATAGAGGACAGCTTATAAGGGTCAGTTCTTTCTTTCCTCTGTAAGTCCCTGACAGCAAGCATAATTGCCCACTGAGTTATCTCACTGACTCCATTTATCTTAAATATTTGAATAAATATAGATAACAATAAGATAACTATTAGATTCAAGTTTAAAATAATTAAAAGTGAGAAAAATCTAAATGTCAAGTAAAACAGGAACAACTTACAGAACAAAATAAAACATACGACCTCATTTTAGGTAAATTTCAGTGTTCATTCACAAAATTTGCTTTCCCTTAAGAATCAAAGTTGTCCAGATTAGATCTTTCTGACAAAATTACTACATATTCCAAAAGGAAAACACACACACACACACACACACACACACACACACACACACACACACACACACACGGGCTTTTAAAATCAGGACAGGGAAGAGATGTTTCCTATTAGAAATCATAAGTTTTCTTGATTTCATTGCAGCTAAGAGGACTATTTATTTTTAAAAACAAAGTCTCACCATGTAGCTCTGGCTGCCTGGAGCTCACAGAGATTACCCTGCCTCTGCTCCCCAGGTCCTAGAATTAAAGACATGCACTACCACATTTGGCTAAGGGAACAAATTTGAAGGCCTCATTTTAAATAAAAATTTCAAAGTATTAAAACACACACACGCACAAAGAAGGAATCTCTTGATAGTTGATGTTTAGGTAACTTAAACTTTTTAAAAGCCTCTATAGTCCTAATTTTTCTTAATTTATACAAAAATGGAAAGGGGGATTGAGGTTACTTGAATTTCCATTGATAAAAATTCAAGCTACTTGCATTTTTACTTTGAAACCTGAAAAGCAATGGGAATAGAACAGGCAAGGGTTTTAAAAGTTTATCTTTCCCTGAGATGAACAATAATTCTAATGCAATATGGGAAAGACTTAAATTATCATTTAAAATTAAGAACCAAAATTAATTTTAAAAATAAACTTATACAGGAAAATGACAGGACTAAAGATGATGTTTAATATATAAGTGCAGGGAAGTTTGAGTAATCTCTGATATAGTGGCGTTTATAACAGAGGATAACAACTTCCAAAATTCCGGCCAGCCAGGAACACAGAGAGACCCCGTATCAAAACATTCTTAGTTAAGTGTTTCCTGTCTTGGTTTTGATGAATACAATTTACACAGAACAAATTCAGTATCTTCCCAGTAGCTAAACTTCTTAATATTCCATCAGGAAGTCTGACAAGGCATTCAAACACTGGTCAAGTTTTCTATCTCAGAACCTTACTCTAGTCTGGGAGGAACTAAGATAGGTGTGGCAAATCAAATTTCCCAAATTCTGCTACAGAATTCAAACAGTCCACACAATCTTCTCTCCTCTGCTTCTCCCCGCTACAACACCCCCCCCCCCGCCGTGTGTGTACGTTTTCAGGCGGTGCTGCTATGTTGTCTAAGGCAGCCTAGAGCTTGTTAGGCAGCTCACGATTGGCCATGAAGCCTGTCTCTCAAGCGCTCAGATTACAGGTGTGTGCGCCACACACCAGCCCATATGATTTCTTAATGTGACTGTGGCACTCTTCCAAGATAGCTGCAGTCTGTCTCCTTCCTCTATACCTGGACAGACCTTTGTGATGACCTCAACTGACAGAACTTAATGTAGGGAAACCATATAATTTTCAAGGCCAAGCCCTCAAAAGTGAAACAGCTTCTGCTTGGTCTCTTGGGCACTCACTCTTTCAATGTTATCACGTCAGGGAAACCACACAAGGAGGCCACGTGTAGCTGATCTGGCCCATGAGACTACACACATGTGAATGGCAAGGCTAAGATGACTCTAGCCTCAGTCATTACCTAGCTACAACTTCATGAAGATCTTAAGAACCACGAGGCTGAACCCAATCAATTGCTAGAAACATAAGAGATAATTCAACTGCTACTTTTAGTTTTGGTGTAATTAAATATATGAATAGATAAGTAGAATTTCAGGCTAGTATTTGATATTCTTCAAACAAACATTTCAAAGTAGAAGTCTCAAGAGGGACAGGCATTAATGAAGTCTAAGTGATGGCAGCCTTTCCTTTATTAAACTATTTTGTTCTAACTCCCAACTTGTGTCACTCAATAAAATAAACCTTGAAAAAGCCAGGTATGGTGGCTCATGTCTATAGTTCCTGTACTCAGGAAGACTGTCACAAGTTTGAGGTGCACAAGAGGACACCTTGTAGGAATAGTTCTCTCCTTCCACCACATGGGTTCTAGGACCCAAACTCAGGTTGTCAGATGTGGCAGCTCCTTTACCAGCTGAGCCTTCTCAAAGCCCCTCATTCTCATTCTTAACAATAGCCTCCTCTAGTCTATAAAACTGGCCGTCCTTCCATAGCTGGCAGTACTCTTTGATTTGGCACCTTTGCTCTGTCCTTAAATTCTTATTCTGTGTATCAGCCATCTTGATCAATGTGAACAACCAATGTCTATCTCCAATCTCCAGAACAGAACTTCCTGTCAATACATGCTGCAACATGGATAGGCATTGAAAGATTATGCCAAGTCTAGCATGTTGGTGGGTGTGTGGATGTGTACGTGGGGTGTGTGTGTGTGTGTGTGTGTGTGTGTGTGTGTAGCCATCGATGACCTTAAACTCCTGATCATCCTGGCTCCACCTGCCAAGTGCTGGGATTACAGGAATACACTATCACATATAATTTATATGGTCCTGGGAATCAAACCCACTGGTGTATGCCTCTAACCCCAGGAACCAGAGAGCTGAGACAAAAGAATCATGAATTTGAGTCTAGTACAGGCCAAAGAGCAAGACACTACCTCAAAAATTATAATAATAAAAGAAAACATTGTATGTGGGAAGATATCCAGCAACAAATGTTTGTATGGTTATACCAGCATGAAAAGTCCATTGTGAGCAAATGCATAAAAACAAAAAGTAGGACAAGTTTGCCAGGTGCTGGTGAGAGGAGGAAATGGGAAGTGAATATTATTATTATTTAAACCTTTTTAGATTTAGTTTTATGCATATGAATGTTTTGCCTATGTATACATATGCAAAGTATGAATGCCTGGTACCTCTGAAGGTCAGCAGAAGGCATCTGATCCCCTGGGAACTAGAATTACAGATGGTTATGAACCATCACATGGGTGCTGGAAATTAAACCTAGGTCCTCTTAAGAGCAACAACCCCATGTTATATGCTTTTAACCCCTGAACCATCCCTCCAGCCCTGGAAGCAACTTTGTTTTGTTTTTCCAGACAGGGCTTCTCTGTCTTGGAACTTGCTCTGACCTCAAACCCAGATATCTGCCTACTTCTGCCTCCTGATTGCTGGAAATAAAGGAGTGTGCTACCACTGCCTGGCCAAGGAAGTAATTACTACTAGGTACAGAGTTTCTTTTTGGGGTGATGAAAGTGTTCTGGGATTAATTTAGACAATATTGATGGTTGAACAACACTGAATATATTGAAAACATAGAGTACACACAGAATGTATCTTTTAAAAGGAGTTAATTTTATGTTGTGTAAATTATATTTAAGTAACAATCAAATATTTTTTAACAACAATTCATGTTACCATTTAGGCCTGGGCTGGGATAGTTGCCTCTCCTTTCTCCTGTGTTTTTACAATGATTACATTTATCAACCTGGTCATACTTTCTACATAACCATTTGTCTTCCGTTCCAGACTCCTAAGGTTTTTCAGGATAGGAACTGCCTTTATCATTCTATGATTGTGGCAGATGACACCACTTAAGGCACAGAATACATACTCACTACCTATCTGTAAAACAAACTGAACTATTTACTTTCAAAGCACTTTCATCTAGGAAATTTCTGACACAAAAGATCTCCAGAGTTGTTCAATGACTGCTAAAATTTCAGTGCACTTACGATTCCAAAGCCTATGAGTGCCAACATCAAGTAATGATTTGCACACTGAAGCTTAAATCATATTCGAATAAATCAAGGTACTGCACTTTTTACCTACAATCACTCATCTCTGGAAAAACTCTATTAGTTTGACTACTTTGAAAAAACAGAAAGTATTACTCCAGAATATGAATACAGTGATCTCTATGTGGTTAAGAGCAGCACTGGAATTTAAACAACCATCCCTAACATATCATACATAAGCTGGGTGCTTAAGCCATGTGAACACTTCCATGACCAGTTAGTTGGTGGAGAACAGCGCAAAGACCCTGCTGTGAAAACCTGCCCAGCCCAAGCTTTAATGGTGCTCTAATAAGAGACAGCTGGAGTGACTTCACCAAGTCATGGAACTGCTTTGAGCCTCAGTTTCTTTACTTTATGTATGGAAACCTCAGTCTGTGGTGTATTCTTAACAATGAAGAGTTTTACTTGGTGAAAGGAACTTTACATGAAAGTACCTTGCAGAGACTTTATACATGATGCTCAATAGATGCAAGCTATTATTTAGTAAATTGTTATTTAGCAAAAAATAATTTATATGAACTATGTAGGACAGAAAGACAGTGTGATTTGGACCATGAAACCAACCAGTGGATTGGCCATTTATACAATTAATAATCAATCAGAATCCTTAGTCTTAAATTCAAGCCAGAACAACAAAACAGAAAAAATAAAAAGGTAACCTTATTGTTCAATTTTCTAAAAAGGCTAAATTTAGTCCTAAAATGGCACCTTTTTGGATATCAACAGTTTTAATCACAGTACCAGGGGAAAAAACGAGATAATCTCCGAGAAGAGCTTTATTCCTGTAGATCAAGATCAGAATACATGAAGGGACTAGGATCTGGAAGGCTGACATTGTTGCTGCCCACAGTCTCACAGGGCTTCAATTTCCAAGTTATCAATCTGGCAGCACTCACAACCATCAGATTTCCAGTCAAGAGCCACAGAGAACAAGGTGGTTGCTTTCAACTAGCACACACTGAGCAAAGACAGAAGAGTCTAACAAATATTGGAAAATGTGGTTTATGACAGGTATATCAAATACATACAGACAACAAAATCCCTAGTTCAGCCACTGATTTGAGATCAGTATTAAAAGAAAAACCATGTTTAATTCTCATGTCTAGAGTAAAACAACCCTAGACCATTTAAATAAATTAACATATGTATAACACAGAGTCAGAAACCACTGATACATATAACATCCTTGGGATGGTTAATTTTACATGGAAATCTGCCTGAATCAATGGATGCTGAGGCATCTGATTAAAGATTGTTTCTTGTTCTGTCTGTGAGAATGCTTTAAAAAATTAGCACTTTCATTGGGCTGAATAAACCATCTTGCCCTTCACACAAAATATACACACGAACATCATGAGATTTTAGTAAGCCCTTGGCTCACAAATTATGAAGCTCTATGTCTACAATCTGCTGATAGACTTATTCTCTTTACTGGCTCTGTTCCTCTAGAGAATCCTAGCACAAAGTCATACATAGATTAATTGTTCATGACTAAACAATAATTATCAGCTCACTAGCTCAATTCCACACCTTGAATTTTTATATAGCATCCTATCTAAATTGCCTATCTCTGCCCCAAAAATACATTCTCCCCATCCTCCACTGACCCATCCAGGAGATCAAACACATGCTAGACAACTACTCCAGTCTATACATTTTTATTCTAAGATAAACACCATGTTTAAGTAAAGTCTATCCATCTAACCTATTAGCAACGTGTGAGCTCCTGATCTAACATGAATTAATTATAAATATTCTCTACTGACTCTCTACCCTAACCTGGAAGATACAGCTAGAATTGGCACCTTCAAAATCTACGAGACAGCAGCATCCTTACAGAAATTCCATGCCCCTTTCCCATTAGTTCCAGTGGGTTACCTTAAATCCCCAAAAGTCTTAACAAATATATTTTAATAGTATAATCAAAATGAAACATCAAAACCATAGTTTCAACTTTAACAACACACTTAAAAATTTAAAATCTGTCACTTACTCTGATGCTCTATGACCTTAAGAAGACAATGAATAGGAGAAACTCAGGGAAAGAAGTGTGTCTTACTTTTGGGAATGTTCAAGTCGACAGTGATGGATTTATAACCTATAAATTGTGTACATAGAGAATCAAAGACTAAAGAGCATATGGGGGAACTATGTCCTGACACAGTGGCACACAACCTGTAATTTCAGCACTCAGAAACAGGCAAGTAAGGACTGTTGCAAGTTCCAGACTGGCCTGGTTTATACAGCAAAATCCAGGCTAGCCAGGGCTACCCATACCTAGAAAGACTGCAGAGAGCCAGTTCCCAGCACATAAGAAGCTAAGCATCATATGAGAAGCTAGACCTACAGCAGTCCTAACAGCAGATTAAAATGCTAATCAGGCTGAACATTCAACAACTCTTTTTAGATTCAAAAAAAGAAGTGAGATCACAAGCAGAATGATTGCTCCCAAATTTGGAGAAAGTCAGGTGAATACAGAAAATCACAAATTACATGAACAGAAACTCATAAGCAGAAAACATTGCAAGGGGTAAGTGCTGGAGCAGGGAAATTTGGGCTGTAATTGATGAGCTGCTAGAGGATTAGTGTGAATATCTCTAAAGAGTCAAAAACTCCACATCAAAGGACAGCTCCACACTCTTAGAGAAGTTTTACCTCCAAGAGCTCAGACTGTAATAGTTACAGTCAGTATCATAGAAAAATCCCATAGAGCTTCTGTCAGGGAAAGGGATAAAAGAACGATTTTGAAATAAGCCAGTTCTTAACAAGGTCTGTCCCTGGGAGAAATTCTTTTACTAAAACACAGCCTGCCAGAGTTATAGCAGAGCCTAACTGCCTGAGACAAAGCAAATACCCAAGTCTCGCCCACTTTACCCATTTTGTTCCCTGGAAACAGAGGAAAAACTACTAACTAGCACTTGTAAAGTTAAGAGGTCAGAAGAATAGGCATGTTCAGATTGTGACTTCATCACAGCACAACAGAATGTTTCCCTTCCCTACCAACTTTATCATATTACTAAAGGTCTATTTTTATTGTTTCTTTTAACTAGTACATCATGGCCTGCTACCAAGAAAAGACTACAAGGCATACTAAAAGGTAAAAACCAAACACAATTTAAAGAGATAGAGCAATCACAAAAACCAGACTAAATGTGGCAGAAATACTGGAATTTTCAGACCAGTAATATAAAACTTCTATGATTAATATAAGACTTATAATAGGCAAAACAAAGTATAAGAACAAATAAGCAAGGCAAGAAAAAAGAATAATTCAGAGAATGTGCTAGAAGGATGGCTCAGTCAGTAAAGTGCTGGCCACACAAGTTTGAGGACTTGAGTTCAATTCCCAGAAGACAAGTGAAGAAGCCAGGTGTGGTGACACACACTCGTAACTCCAGTGCTGGAAGGCAGAAACAGGCAGATAAAGCTTGCCAGCGAGACAGTCTAGCCTACCTGGTGAATTCCAGACCAGTGAATAAGGTGGGGCTAGAGAGATGGCTCAGCAATGAAGGACACTGGCTGCCTTTCCTGAGGTATTGAATTTAATTCCAGTACTTACATGGAAGCTCACAACTGTCTATTATGGAATCCAACACCCTTTTACTGGTGTGCAGACATACACTCAGACAAAGCATCCATATATATCTAATATATAAATAAATCTTAAAACAAAACAAACAAAAACCAAACAGGGGTTGTGCTGCACTCAAGAGGCAGAGGCAGGTGAATCTCTGTAAGTTCAAGGCTAGCCTTGTCCACATAATGGGTTTCAGGACAGCCAGAGCTACAGAGTAAGACGCTGTCTCAAAACAAACAAACAAACAAACAAACAAGGTGGCTGGCACCTGAGGAATGACACTCAAGGTTGACCTCTAAGCTTCCATATGCCTACATACATGTGTATACCCACATGTGTGCATATACACACAGGCACACGGACACAGACACCCAACCCAAAAAGAACCCCTGAAGCTGAAGAAAGACCCAAAAGGCCACACTCAGTGGAAACCCATATCAGTGTATCACCAAATCCTCCTCAGAGAAGCCTCTTGTAGTAGATGGTGATTAACATGGATACTCACAACTGGACAATGTGTAGAGAGACAGAGACTTTGGAGCACTCAGCCCTAAAGGGGACACCTTCATCATCCCTGCCCCAAGGCTCAGGGATCTACACAGAAGAGGCCGTAGAACGAATGTGAGTCAGAGGTGGTGACTCCAGGGCAACAGTGTTCTCCAGACACACCAGGGCCGCTACACAGGAACTCACAGAGACTGAGACCATGTACAAGACCTGCACAGGTTCAGCCCAGACAGAATCCCAGCATGGGAAGAGGAAGTGGGTACCAAGTCCCACTCCTAACCAGGAAGCTATTTGCAGTTGATACCTGCTGAAAGAGAGAAAATCGGTGTTCTTCAATGAAGTGACACTGGGTATACCAACCACACTCTAGGGCAGGACTCATGCTTAGGAGTGTATAAAGTGGACTCCATGTGGTTTTTGTGTGTGTTGGGGAGGTTGTTTTGGTTTTTTGGTTTTTTGTTTGTTTGTTTGTTTGTTTAAGAGAAAGAACATGAAGTTGGGAGGTGGGGGAATCAAGGAGGAGCTGGTGAAGGGAACAGATATGATCAAAATAGACTATATGAAAAATGTAAAAAGTAAAATAAAATTAAAAAACAAAAGAAATGCTAGAAATCACAAATACTGTATCAGAAATAAAATCTGTCTCTGATAGACTTATTAAGAGAAGACATGGCTGATCAAAGACTCTCTTAATGTGAGGATTTCTTAGCAGAAACCTGAAAAAAAAAACAAAGAAAAAAATTAAAACACAAGAAGGAATTACTTAAAAGGAAAAAGATTTGCTTTAAAATGACAGAATTTCTTCTAATTAATATTAGATATTAAGTCCACAAGTCCAGGACGTTCAGAGAACACCAAGCCACATAAAAGAGGAGCAATAGCAGCAGCAGTGTATGTGTGAAACAGAGCTTGTGTGTTTGAGTGTGTATCTGTATGTGTGTGTATACATGTCATATTCAAACTACAGAAATTCAAAGATAAAGAAAAAATGCAAGCCAGGCATGGTGAGAAGCAGAGGTGTAAGGATCTGGAGTTCAAGGCCAATCTGAAGAACATAGTCAGTTTGAGATCAGTCTGGGCTACAAGATATTCTGTCTGAAAATAAACAAAACAAAGAGTGGGTGAGATGGCTCAGCAGGTAAGAGAACTCAGTTATCCTTGGAGCCCATAATTGAAGCAGATAACCAACTTCTGAGAATTGTCCAGTCCTCCACATGTGCATCATGTGTGCGTGCCCTGGACTCACATACACTGCATGCACACATACAAAGAGTAATGAATAAAGTTTAAAAACAAAAAAGAAAAAATGCGAAAAGAAGCCACAGACAGGCTGGAGAGATGGCTCAGCGGGTAAGAGCATTGCCTGCTCTTCCAAAGGTCCTGAGTTCAATTCCCAGCAACCACATGGTGGCTCACAATCATCTGTAATGAGGTCTGGTCCCCTCTTCTGGCCTTCAGGCATACACACAGAAAGAATATTATATACATAATAAATAAATAAATAAAAAGAAGAAGCCACAGACAAGGGGAGGAAACATCTTACAGAAAAGCAAAGTAAGTATTATATCCGACTTTTCCCGAAAAATCATACAAATGAGAAAGAGGAATAGAATATTTGGAGTGCTGATTGTAAGATCTAACCAACATAGAAATCTGTACTCTCTCTACAACTTAATTCATTGCAAGTGATGGAAATAACATTAATAATCAAATCTGGTTGTATAAACACACCAATCAAAAGTCAGCAATTTGGTCAAAGGTGACTCAGTGGATAGAGACACTTGCACACAGATCTGAAAACCCAAATTCAACCCCCTGGACTATGAGACAACTGAATTCTGAGAGCTGTCCTCTAACCTCTGAAGTACATAGTAAGTTTGAGATTATGTGTGCCATAGTATACACACACACACTTGTATACAAAACACAATTACATTTTTAAAGGGTCTCCAGGGCAGGCAATGGTGAAATACACTTTTATTTCCAGCACTCAGGAGGCAGAGGCAAAAGGATCTCTGTGAGTTCAAGGCCAGCCTGGTGTACAGAGTCCCAAGACAGCCAGGGCTACACAGAGAAACCCTATCTCAAAAAACCAAAATAAATAAATAAAATAAAAAAATAAAAAGGTCTCCAGCCAGGCTAATTAAGAAGGAAGAGAAGATACAAATTTCTAATACCAGAAATGAAAGAAGGTATACCACTACAGATCCTATAGAAATTAAAAACATAAAAAGGAATACTACTGAAAATGTTATTTAAATAAAAAACCAAAAACCCCCACAAAAAATTAATACTATTGACAACCCCTATGTCCACAAACTTGATAACATAAATGAAAAGGGTCAAAGTTAGTTAGTATTCTGCCACTATAGCAAAGTATCTGAATATAACCAATTTATAAGAAAGAAAGATTTATTGAGATATTTCAGCCCACAGTTACTTGGCCCCATCACTTTAACATAAGAGACCACTTCATAAATATAACACCAGTAGCACAGACACTGAGAGCAACAATCAATAAATGGGACTTCCTGAAACTGAAAAGCCTCTGCAAGGCAAACGACATGATAAATAAGACAAAACAATCTACAGAATGGGAAAAGCTCTTCACCAACACGTCTGACAGAGGGCTGATTTCCAAAATATATAAAGAACTCAAGAAACTAGACATTAAAACACAAAACAATCCAATTAAAAAAATGGGGTACAGAGCTAAACAGAGAATTCTTAACAGAATAATCTCAAATAGCCGAAAGACATTTAAGGAATTGTTCAACATCCTTAATCATCAAGGAAATGCAAATCAAAGTGACTCTGAAATACCATCTTACACCTGTCAAAATGGCTAAGATCAAAACTACCGAGGACAGCTTATGTTGGAGAGGATATGGAGTCAGGGAAACACTCCTCCATGGCTGGTGGAAGTGCAAACTTGTACAGCCACTTTGAAATCAGTATGGCGATTTCTCAGAAAATTGGGAATTAATCTAACTCAAGACCGAGCGATACCACTCCTGGGCACATACCCAAAGGATACTCGATCATACCACAAGAACACTTGCTCAACTATGTTCACAGCAGCATTATTTGTAATAGCCAGAATCTGGAAACAGCCTAAATGACCCTCAACTGAAGACTGGATAAAGAAAATATGGTTCATTTACACAATGGAGTACTACTCAACTGTAAGAAACAAGACATCACGAAATTTGCAAATGGAAGAACTAGAAAAAAACATCCTGGGTGAGGTAACCCAGACTCACAAAGACAAACCCAATATGTACTCACTCATAAGTGAATATCTGATGTAAAGCAAAGGATAACCAGACTACAATCCACAACTCCAGAGAAGCTAGGTAACAAGGAAGACCCTAAGAGGGACACATGGATCACCCAGGGAAGGGGAACTAGATGAGATCTCCTGGGTAAACTAGGGGTGAGGGAGTGTAAGTAAAGGGGAGGGGATAGGAGATGAGAACATGAGGGAATGGGATGGTTGAGGGGAGAGAGGGACCGAGTGTGAGAGCAATGAAGGAGAGATCTTGATAGAGAGAGCCACTATGGGGTTAGGAAGAAACCTGATGCTAGGGAAATTCCCAAGAATCCATAAGGATGACCCCAGCTAGGACTCCTAGCAACAGTGGAGAAGGTGCCTGAACTTCTTGCCCTATAATCACATTGGTAAATACCCCAACTACCATCATAGAGCCTTCATCCAGTAACTAATGGAACCAGATACAGAGATACACAACCAAGCAACAGGCCGAACTCCAGGAATCTAATCGAAGGCAGCAAAAAGGAATATAAAGCAAGGGGGGCCAAGATCATGATGGAGAAATCTACAGAGACAGCTGAACCAAGCTCATGGAAACTCAGGAACTCGAGACTGACAGCTGTGGAGCCTCCATAGGACTGAACTCTCCATATGCGGGGGACAGTAATGAAGCTTGGACTAACTGGGGGGGCCCTTGCAGTAGGAGCAGGATCTATCCCTGGTGCATGAGCTAGCTTGCTGGAGCCCATTCCCTATGGTGGGATGCCATGCTCAGCCTTAATGCAGGGGGGAGGGGCTTGGTCCTGCCCCAACTTAACGTGCCAGACTTTCTTGACTTCCCATGGGAGTTCTTACCAGTTGGGAGGAGTGGATGGGAGGTGAGTTGGGAGAGAGATGTGAGGGTGGGAATGGGGGGGGACGACTGTGGTTGGAATGTGAAATGAAGTTTAAAAAAATAAAAAGATAATTTTTTTTTTAAAAAAAGAGTATTTTCTAATTCATTCTATGAGGTCAACTAATATCATCCTAACCCCAAAACCTGAGACATTATAAGACAAGAAAACTAGCTCAGTGTCTCTCATCAACATAAATGGAAATAAACTACACAAAATATTAGCAAAACAAATCTAATATAATAATTATACACAACAACCAAGAGAAATTTATCACTAGTATGTAAAACTGATTCAGTGAATTTAAAAACTGATCCATCATCATGCTAAAGAAGAAAAGTCACAATGGATGCAGGAAAATCTTTTTTCAAAATCCAACAGCCATTCATGATAAAAATTTAGAAAACTGCTGGGCATGGTGTACATGCCTTCAATTCCAACACTCAGGAGGCAGATCTCTGTGAGTCTCAGGCCAGTCTGGTCTATAAGACTGTCTCAAAAAACCAAAAAAGAAAAAAAATCAGAAAACTAGGAAAGGAATAGAAAGAAGGGATTGCCCTCATTTTAATAAACAGTATTTGCGCCGTGCGGTGGTGGCGCACGCCTTTAATCCCAGCACTCAGGAGGCAGAGGCAGGCGGATCTCTGTGAGTTCGAGACCAGCCTGGTCTACAGAGCTAGTTCCAGCATAGGCTCCAAAGCCACAGAGAAACCCTGTCTCGAAAAACCAAAATAAATAAATAAATAAAATAAACAGTATTTGCAAAAATAAAAACATCACACTTAACTGGTACACCAGGAACAAGATAACAATATTTCCTCATATGGCAAGTTCTAGCTAATGCAATGTAAGAGGAAAAGGAAATAGAAGGTATAAAGATGGAAAAGAAGGAATATATTGTCTTTGTTCAATACACCATGATCTAGGTAGAAAGCCCTAAAGATCAGAAGCATTCCAGAAACTATTAAGTAATTATAGCAAGGTAAGTTACAAGGGAATCGCAAAAACATTGTTCTCTATATACTAACAAGAAACAAGCAGAATTTAAATTCAAACCACAGTATCATTTATAAAAGCATTAGAATTCTTAAGAAAACTACAAAGCTCCAAGAAACAAAATAAAAGAGCTGAATAAAAGGAGAGAAACAGTTCATGCTCATGGACAGAAAGACTTGGTATTGTCAGTTAACAGTTCTTCACAAATAAACATAAAGACAATGTAAATTTTGAAACTATTAAACTACTAGAACATAATGCAGGTGAAACACTGAGATGACCTTAGATTTGTCAGTATCTTTTTAGATAGGACATCAAAACAATAACTATGAAAGAACTGGTATTCTGGACTTCATTAAAACTAAAATCTTCTTAACTGGGTACAGTGGTGTATGTGTAAGATTCCAGCTGCTTGGGAAATTGAGCAGGAAGACCACTCCAGCTAGGAATTTTAACTTCGGCCTGGACAACAAAGTGAGACTCTTAAAAAGAATCATTTTCCCTGGGAAAAGCAAGAACGGGGGGAGTATAGTTAGAGAATGTTTATTCAAACAGAGTACAGGTAGAAGTAATAATAAACCCTAGTGAGTTCCATAGACCATGGTGGACCTGTGGTTCACAATAACTTAATACATTTATAAGTACCTAGAAAAGAAAAGCCTCAAATATAAAGTAGTGACAAGAAATATAATACTAATTAAAGCTGGAGAGCTGGCCTAGTAGATAAAGCATTTGCTGTACAAGCTTGAGAACCTGTTTGCACCCCCAGAAATCATGTAAAACAGATGATGCACTTGTGTCCATATGTAATCCAAGTGCTCCTATAAGTGAAAAGGATGTTCCCAGGCCAGCTAACCTGGCATACCCAGTGATGAACATGGAGGGATACAGTTTCAAGCTGGAGAGCTGGTTCAGATAGTAAGGACAGATGCCATCAAGCCTGACATCTGAGTTAAAGCCCTGAGACCCACCTACTGGAAGGAGAGAACAGACTCCTGCAAATTATTCTCCGACTTCCACATGAGCACTGTGGCATGCATACAGGCACACACATACATATAAAAAAAAGTTAGAAAAGATTTTAAAGATTAGTTGGCCAGTAAGCTCCAGGGATACTTCTGTCTCTGTTCTTCAATGGAAAGTGAGTCAAAAGCTTAAAAATAATTTTGAATTTACAAATTCTTTCCCTCTCAGTAACTGGTATAGGGTACAGCATACTATACTCTGGATAAACAGCTATGTTAGAAGAAACACAGAAATCTCCCTGCCAGGCTACAAACTCCTTGTAAGAATGACAGTGTCATCCACACCTTGGCATCACTTCTGCAGCTATTATACAGAGGAAGCTCTCAAACATTTTTTACTGACTCAATTGCCATCTCTGAATATGCATGAAAGCAGCTAAAGGAACCAATGTAAAACATGCAACCCCTTCCTCATAAAAAGGTTGCATTCTGATTCGCAGCTCAAGGTAGCTCTGTAGAGTCTGGTAGTGTTTAGGTCTCATTAAACATAAGTTCTGTTCCTTTCAAGACTTTGTTCTAAAAACAAGAAGACAAAAAATGCAAAACACAAACCAAACAAACAAATAAAACTTGCCTTGAACAACTACAGTGCCCTTTCCCCATCTGGGTACTTCTGAGGCTGTGTCCATTAAATCTACTTATGTTTTATTCTTTGGTCTCTCTCCAGAGTGTTTCTTCTCATTACATTATTTAAGGATGCGTTCACTTCAGCACACTAGACACAGCTTTTGGGTCCCTTGACCTTTTGTTTCTCTTTAGAAATGCTGCTTGGCTAAGTGCTATTAGACTGGCTACTTTCCAGGGTATTGTTCTTAGTGGTCTAGGCTTGTAGTTTCATGTGAAACAATGAGACAATGTGGTGAAATGGACCCCTGGGGCCAGGTGACCTGAGTCTGCAGACTGTTCAGCTATCAGCTATTTGATTGCAAATTTTCATAAAATCTGTTTTCTTTTTCTTCAAATGATGACAATATCAATTATATGACTGACCTGGGTCATAACACTGCAATGAGGATTAGGAAATTAGATGACAATGTAGAAATACTTTATAAAATATTCCACAAACATGCATCACCACTATATGAAATATGGTTCAAAGACAGTATCAATTAAAGGACAATTCACCTCATGATGACAAGAATATCTAGAAAATCTGACAGGATCGTGGCTACTTCTCCAAAGTGTGGTATATGCTTTCTTTTAAAATTTTTTATATGATAGGTGTTTTGTCTGCATGTATGTCTGTGTGCCACATACAGGCCTGGTGCCCAGAGACAAGAGAAGGTGTTGGAACCCCTGGAATTAGAGTTACAGATGTTTGTGAGCTGCCATGTAAGTGCTAGGAATTGAAATGGGGTTCAATTCCTCTGGAAGAGCAACCAGTGCTCTAACCCTGAGCCATCTCTCCAGCCCCCAAATGGTGTAGGAGGTTCTTCTGTTCATGTGTTGCTTTCATTGGTTATTGAATAAAGAAACTGCTTTGGGCCTGATAGGGCAGAACTTAGGCAGGCAGAGAAGATAGAACTGAATGCTGGGAAGAAGGGCAGAGAGAGAGCCACCATGGATCCGCCGGAGTCAAACATGCTGAATCTTTCCCGGTAAGTCACTGGCACATGGTGATAAACAGATTAATAGAAATGGGTTTAATTAAGATGTAAGAATTAGCCAATAAGAAACTAGAGCTAATGGGCCAAGCAGTGTTTTAATGAATACAGTTTCTGTGTGATTATTTCGGGTGTAAGTTAGCCAGGCGGCCGGGACAAACAAGCTGCCTCTCCATGTAACACCCAAACCCTGACATATTTGGTTGAATTTTGAAAAAACTAAAATAATGAGAGGAAATAAAAAAGCATTCATTATTGACTTTACCTAAATAAAGAAACATCTGCACTTCAATTTCCTTATTTGTATTGTGCAACACTACCACCCACTTAAAAAGATTGCTATAAAGATTAAGAGAAATGATACTCATAGAATAAAATAAAAAGAATACTTCTTGTTTCCTTTTCTTAAGTCATGTTTAGAAATTTATTAAAAAAGGAAAACAGCTAATAGTTAAAATCCAATGGGTAATGAATAAGATTTTTTGGTGGGGGGTGGTTTGAAACAGGGTTTCTCTGCAAAACAGTCCTGGCTGTCCTGGAACTCATACTGTAGACCAGGCTGACCTTGAACTCACAGAGATCCACCTGCCTCTGGGATTAAAAGCATGCACCACTATTGCCCAGCTGAATCAGATTCTTTTAGGGACAAAGAACTACCATCTGTATAACAGTTTGCAAGGAATACATGAATCACGTAAGATCATATGTTAGGCCATTAAATAAGTTATGAAATTTTTAAAGATTTTAAAATCATATAAAATATATGTTTTTTTAATCATGGCAGAATACAATTTGAAATCGGAAAAAAGGCTGAGAAATTCCCAACATTTGGAACTTTTTTATTTTGAAACAAGGTCCTTGTATCCCAGGTTGGTTTCAAACTAACTATGTAGCTGAGGATGAACCTGAGCTTATCCCTGTCTCTACCTCCTGACTGCTGAGACTATGAAGGCAAACCATTCTGGTTAGTTTATGTGGTTCTGGGGATCAAATACAGGGCTTCATGCAAAGGTAAGGACTCTGCTGACAGAGCTAGGAACCCCAGTCCAACATGTGGAAATTAAACAACATACAGATAACCGAAAGGTCAAAGAATAAATTTGGGGACTGGAAAGAGTTTAGCAGTTAAGAGCACTTGTAGAGGACATGGATTTGGTTCCCAACACCCTCATGGTGGCTCATAACTATCCTAACTCCAGCTCCAGGAAAGCCAACACATTCTTTTGTCCTCCACAGGTACCAGACATGCACTTGGTGTGCATACATACATACAGGTAAAAGACTCAAACACATAAAACAAAACAATCTAAAAATGTTTTTGAAGAATAAATGACATGTAAAGTTCGAAAAGTTTATTGCGGTCAATAAAAATACAAATGTAGGGGCTGGAGAGATGGCTCAGCGGTTAAGAGCACTAGCTGCTCTTCCAGAGGACCCGGGTTCAATTGCCAGCACCCACATGGCAGCTCATTTCTGTAACTCTAGTTACAGGGGAGTCTAACACATTCACAAAGACATACATGCAGAGAAGAAACCAATGCACATTTAAAAAATAATAATCACTTAAAATTATTTATGATTGGGCAGTGGTGGTTCACAACTTTAATCCCAACACTCAGGCAGCCGAGGCAGGCAGATCTCTGAGTTTGAGGCCAGCCTGGTCTACAGAGAGAGTTCCAGGACACCAGGGCTACATAAAGTCTCAAAAAACCAAAATAAATAAATAAATAATACAGATGCAATATCCTAAAACTTATGGCATACAACCAAAACTGTACTTGGAAAAGTATGGCTAAAAATATCCTGGCAAGGAGGGGGCAGGTTTAAGTTTTACTATGCAGACCAACCTAGGCTCCTGCCTGAGCCTATGAAATGCTGGGATTACAGGCATGAACCACAAGTGGTTTACTAATGATTTTAAAAGACTTAAAATAATAATTTAATTTTCTACCTTAAGAAATTATAGAAAGGGAAGGAACCTAAACCAAAGCAAACATAAGGTATTAATAACAATTAAAATAAAAATACAAAAAATTAAAAAATAAAATTTAGTTTTTTGAACAGTTTTAAAAGGAGAGAGACTTTACTCAGGCTGATAAGAGAGAAGACTCAAGTTAATAAAATCAGAAATGAAATTACTGTAGACGGAGTCTGTGTTTTCATTTCCCAGCAACCCAGACCCAAATAATCACACAGAAACTATATTAATTATAACACTGTTTGGCCAATGTCTCAGGCATATTCTTAGCTAGCTCTTACATCTTAAATTAACCCATTTCTATTAGTCTATGTATTGCCAAGTGGCCGTGGCATTACCTCATTTTCTCTAAGTCTTGTTTCCTCCGTGGCTGGCTTGTGTCTGCCTGATTCCACCTACTCTATCTCTGTTTGGATTTTCTGCCTGGCTTTACTCTACTAAGTCACTGGCCAAAACAGCTTTATTCATCAACCAAGAAAAGCAACACATATACAAAAGGACATCCTACATCATATTACTATTAACCTTATGGAAGCAAAAAGAACTGAATAACCTAGGTAAAATGAATAAATTCTCAGAAATACATGAACTTCAAAACTGACTCAAGTAGAAACTGATAATCTGGCTCAGCTAGTAAGACACTTGAGGCCAAACCTGATAACCTGAGTTCAATCCCTAAGGCCATGGGAAAAGGGGACCCCTGCAAGTTGTCCTCTGACCTCTACATGTGTGCTAGAGTACACATGCATACATACATATGCATAAATAAATATAATCTGAAAAAAGAAAAGGATAATTCCTCAACCTGAAAAAGGCAGCTAATGACAAACCTATGACTCACATCACACTTGCGGTGAAATTACTTAGTGCCTTCCTGCTAACAGCAGGAAACATCAACAGCACAAATTCTAACCTCTTCATCAAAACTGCTAAGGACAGTTAATAACAATGGAGAAATAAAACATATTCAGAATAGAAAAGGGTAAAACTATTTCTAAAAGAACCTGAATACATAAAATCTTTATACATCCACAAAAACCAATGTACTAAATTCAACCAGTGTACTATATTCAACAAGGATGAATTATATAGGAGCAATATACAAAAATCAACCATATTTCTGTATACTACTAACAAATAATCCAGAGATGAAATTAAGAAAACATTTTTATTGCAATAGCATCAAAAGGAGGAAATTTAATGAAAGTGAAGTATTGGTACATGAAAAACTATGAAGCATCTTGGAAAGGAGAGAAAGATGACCTCAGAAATGGGAAGACTGCCATGTCCATGAGTTGGAAGTCTTTTCTTTATATTTTTATTTCTTGAGATATTTCTCTGTGTAGCCCTGGCTGTCTGTAGATCAGGCTGGCCTCAAACTCACAGAGATCTACGAGATCTGCCTGCCTCTGCCTCCTTAGCGCTGGGATTAAAGGTGTATATCATCACCACTCAGCTGAATTGGAAGTCTTAATGTTAAGATAATTCCCAAACTGAAGTACAGATTCAACAAAACTATATCAAAATCCCAGGTACTCTGTGTTGTAAATATTGTCAAGATAATACAAAATACACCTTGTAGAATATGGAGATGTAAAGAAATTCACATGGAAGTTTGCTGGCCAAAAATCATATCATAAAATCAAAGTTGAAAGGCTCACACAGCCTAATTAACAAAATACTACAAAATTAGTTTAATCTAGAAAGTGTGCTCCTACCATAAATTCAATTGGAACAGAGACTAGAGAAGAAACGAGAGCTCAGACACTAGACTTCCAGCCAGCTGATCTGCCAACACAAGTACTATATTAGTTCCTTTTCTGTCGTGATTAAGCACTACAACTAAGGCAATTTACAGCAGAAAGGCTTTTATTTGGCACATGATTCTATGAAGATAAGAATATGTCATGGTGGACTTAGTGGTTAAGAGCACTTGTTGCTCTTGCAGAGGATCAGGGTTCAATTCTCATCACCCACACAATGGTTTACAACCATCCATAACTCCAGTTCCAGGGGCTCTAATGCCATCTTCTGATACCAGGCACACATGTGGTACATACCCATATGTGGAGTCAAAACACACATGTCTAAAGTGAAAATAAAAAATAAATTATATATATAAAAGAATATGTCATGGTGGGGAAGTGTGGCTGCATGAATCAGGTGAGTGGCCTGAAGTGGATGCTGAGCGCTCACATTTTCAACTGAAGTGCAAGCAGAGGCATTGAACTGGGAGCAGAGTTAGGTTGTACGCTCTCAAAGCCCACCCTGACATGCTTTCTCTGGAAAAGTCACACCTCTTAAGCCTCCCCAAACAGCACCACAAGTTGTTCAAATCCCCAAGACATTTCTCATTCAAATCACTACAGGTACTAAAATAATTTAACGAGAAAACAATAGTACTGGGACTACCAAATAGTAACATCAAGTTGTACCTCACACCTGATATAAAGATTAATTCAAAGTTGATTATATATCTAAATGTAAGAGCTAAAACTCTTAAAAGGAAACACAACACAAATCTTTATGACCCTGGATTAAACAACGATTTCCTAAAAATGATGTTAGCCACAAAGGACCAGAAAGCTGTTGTGACAGTGTGTTTCCTAGAAATGATAGGTGAGCTTCATGCATGACACCTCAACAATACAGCTGCCTAGATAAAACCGAGAAGCACAACACCAACAGACATGATAACATGAAAAGGGAAATCTCATATGGCTCTACCCATAAAAAAAGAACTACAGCAACTAAAGAAAGCTGAGAGCAGAAGAAAATAATCCCCCACCCGGGGTGAGCCCTTTAATTTGTTTATCCAGTAACAAGTAGCCAGCCTTGAAATTATATACATGCAAGTAACACTACAGACTGAGCAGACTGTACTTATGTATTTAGGGGTGGGCGTATGTGGGTGGGTGTGTAGTAATAACAACTAAAGAAACAAAGGCCATGATCTTGAGAAGGAATAGGGTGGGGTATGGGAGAGGTTGGAGGGAGAGAGGTTGAAGGAGAAAGGGAAGAGAAAAACTACATAATTATATTTTAATTTAAAAGAGAAAAATAAATGTTGCAGAATATTCCTTTACACTGCGTGAAAATGTGTCACTGTGATTCGTTTAATAAAGAACTGAATGGCCTAGGCTAGGCAGAAAGAGGTTAGAGGGACTTTTGGGGAGAAAGGTCTAGGGGAAGAAAGGTAGGTAAGTCATCAATCAGATGCAGAGGAAGCAGGATGGGCAGACCACAGTAAAGGTAACCGAGCCACATAAAAGAACGTAGATATGAGGTAGGCTGTTCCAATATCCCCATCCCATCCATCGGACCCTGAAAGCTCCAAGTCCCACTCCACCCTCAAACACTCAGATTCCTCCCCCTGCTCCCACAACCTCAGTGGAACTCTGAGACACAGCCTGCTACTACACAGAGAACCACCTGGCTGGACACTCCACTCTCTGGGCCCTCCATACTGGGGCAAAACCCCAGACTCCCCACCTGCCTCTGCTTCTCTAACCAGCCAGCAGGCAAGGTTCCTGCAGGTAGATTGCTCCAACACCCCCATCCCATTCATCTGACCCTGCAACTTTCAAGTCCCACTCTGCCCCCAAACCTTCCTATCCACACTGCAACCTCAGTGGATCTCTGAAACACAGCCTGCAACTACACAGAGAGGACCAAGAGAGCAGACAAGGAGAAAAGGCCGACAGAGAAAGAGAGAGAGAGAGAGAGAGAGAGAGAGAGAGAGAGAGAGAGAGAGAGAGAGAGTCAAGAGAGACCTCAGTGGCTCCCTGAGACACAGACAGTGACAGTACAGAGTAGACCTAGAACAGTTCCCAAAGACACAGACAGTCACTGCAGGAATTGGACCAAGATGCAAAGACACTGCCGGCACCAAGTGAAGGAAGAGATAGGTAGGTGCCAATGCAAGAATTCATCCAACAACCTAAAAAGCAACATGGTAACACCAGAACCCAGTGATCAGACAACAGGAAGACTTGATCATACTAACCCAGAAGAAGCAGAAGAAAATGATTTTAAATATAACTTTATGAGGAAGATGGAGACCTTTAAAGATGAAATGAAAAATTCCCTTAAAGAAATGGAGGAAAAGACAAACAAAAAATTGGAAGGAATCAATAAATCTCTCAAAGAAACCCAAAAAAAACAAGGGGAAAAAAAACCAATCAAACAGGTGAAGCAAACAGTTCAAGGCTTGAAGACTGAAATAGAGGCAATAAAGAAAACACAGAGGGAATTCTGGATATGGAAAAACTGGGTAAAGGAACAGGAACTATAGAGGCAAGTGTAGTGCCTACACTACGGGACGGTACACGAGCCAGCAACTAGGCTGAAGACTTAAAAATATACGCACACAGACAGACAGAGACACGGGGACACAGGTCATCCTTGATACAAGAATGCCAACTTATTGTGCTCCAGGGAAGCTTATATAGGGATCCTTAACTGACAGCCACACCCCAGCTCTTGAGATCTTTCAGCTGCAGGCCTCACCAGAACCCACTCCCCTGCCATCAGGGTCTCGTGCTCAGAGCAGCTGCAAGCACAGGAAAACCAGCTGTTTTGCTCAGTTCACTCCAGCAGGCAAAGGGTCTGAGGCAGGCAAAGAAAGTCAAGGGGTCAGGGGTCTGCAGCCCCCAACAGGCAAGCATAACCAACAGAATACAAGAGATAGAAGAGAGAATCTCAGAAGTTGAACATACTATACAGAAAATAGATATACTGGTCAAAGAAAACATTAACTCCATTAAATTCTAAACATGAAACATCCAGGAAATCTGGGACACCATGAAAAGTCCAAACCTAAGAATAGTAGGGATAGAAGAACTCCAGCTCAAAGGCACAAAAAATATTCAACAAAATTACAGAAGAAAACTTTCCCAACCTAAAGAAGGATATCCCTATGAAGGTACAAGAAGTTTACAGAACACCAAATAGACTGGACCAAAAAAAGTCCCCTTACCATATAATAATCAAAACTCGCCTTTTTCCATCTGCGGGGTCCTAGGATCCCCCAACTCAGCCTGCTTTGGGGCTGAGGGTCTGGGGACCCAGTGGTGAGTGCTACTGCTGCAGGGGTTTCTTTGTTCTACACGACCCTGCACCTACCAAGCTCACCTTTTTGTCTGCGAGGTCCTTGGCCAGCATGAGACCCTGCTTCTGTACTGAGGAGATCCATCCGGAGGGGTAAGTGTGTGCCCACCTGGCTGGCCGGCCGCCCCCAAAATGGAGTACAAGCCCCCTCCAATTCCCTAAACATTCCTGGACATTCAGTGGGGCATCTCCCTGGCTACTGGCTTTCTCTATTTACCTCATCCCATCTTGCCGCCAAGCACTCCTGTTTATCTGCAGGGTCCTTAGATCCACCACCACAGCCTACTTCAGGGTGGAGGGGATCTGAACGCCAACTCCAGTGCTAAGGGGACCTAAGAGAGGGCAGATCAAGAAAAACCCCCAAGTACACAGTTAGCCACAGCAAAGATGGACCAAGACTCCAAGACTCTCCTGACCACATTTGAAGGAAGAGATGGACAGGCGCCAATGCAAGAATTCCTCCAATAACCTGAAAAGAAACATGATAACACCAGAATCTAGCGAACACGCAACAGGAAAACTTGAACACCCTAATCCAGAAGAAGTAGAAGAAATCAACTTTAAACGTAACATTATGAATGATAGAGACCCTTAAACAGGAGGTGAAAAACTCCCTTAAAGAAATGGATGAGAAAACTAACAAAAAGTTAGAAGAAATGAATAAATCCCTCAAAGATACCCAAGAAAACCAAGAAAAAGCAATCAAACAGGTAATGGAAACAGTTCAAGACTTGAAAACGGAAAAGGAGGTAATGAAGAAAACACAAACCGAGGGATGGCTGGATATGGAAAACCTGGGTAAACGAACAGGAACTACAGAAACAAGTATAACCAACAGAATACAACAGATAGAAGAAAGAATCTCAGATGCTGAAGATACTATAGAAGAAATAAACTCACTGATCAAAGAAAACAACAAACCCAACAAATTCTTAACACAAAACATCCAGGAAATCTGGAACACCATGAAAAGACCAAACCTAAGAATAATAGGGGTAGAAGGAGAAGAATTACAGCTCAAAGGCCCAGAAAATATATTCAACAAAATTATAGAAGAAAACTTTCCCAACCTAAAGAAGGATATTCCTATGAAGTACAAGAAGCATAAAGAACACCAAATAGACTGGATCAAAAAAAAAAATTCCCTCACCATATAATAAAACACAAAACATACAGAATAAAGAAAGAATATTAAGGGCTACAAAGGAAAAAGGTCAAGTAACATATAAAGGTAAACCTATCAGAATTACAGCTGACTTCTCTATGGAAGCCATGAAAGCCAGAAGGTCTTGGATAGATGTGCTGCAGACACTAAGAGACCATGGATGCAAGCCCAGACTACTATACCCAGCAAAGCTTTCTTTCACCATCGATGGAGAAAACAAGATATTCCAGGACAAAAACAAATTTAAATAATACGTAGCCACAAACCCAGCCTTACAGAAAGTACTAGAAGGAAAACCACAACCCCAAAAAGCCAACAACACCCATAATAACACAGACATCTAACAACCAGCACAACTCAAAGAAGGGAAACACACAAACACTACCACCAAAAAAATAAATAAATAACTGGAGTTAACAACCACTGGTCATTAATATCACTTAATATCAATGGACTCAATTCACCTATAAAAAGGCACAGGTTAAAGAAAATGGATACAAAAACAGGATCCAACATTCTGCTGTTTACAAGAAACACACCTCAACCACAAAGACAGACATTACCTCAGAGTAAAGGGTTGGGAAAAGGTTTTTCAAACAAACGGACCTAAGAAACAAGTGGGTGTGGCTATACTAACATCTAACAAAATTGACTTCAAACTAAAATCAATTAGAAGAGATGGCAAAGGACATTTTATACTCATAACAGAAACAATCCATCAAGATGAAGTCTCAATCCTGAACGTCTATGCCCCAAATACAAGAGCACCCACATATGTAAAAGAAACATTACTAAAGCTTAAATCACACATCAAACCCCACACACTAATAGTAGGAGACTTCAATGACCCAATCTCCCCAATGGACAGGTCAACCAGACAGAAACTTAACAGAGAAATAAGAGAACAGATGTCATGACTCAAATGGACTTAACAGACATCTATAGAACATTCCACCCAAACACAAAAGACTATACCTTCTTCTCGGCACCTCATGGAACCTTCTCTAATATTGACCACATACTCAGTAACAAAGCAAACCTCAAAGAGAGAAAACATTGGAATAACCCCTTGTATCTTATCAGATCACCATCATTTAAAGTTAGAATTTAACAACACTAATCACAGAAAGCCTACAAACTCATGGAAATTGAACAGTGAACTACTGAACCACCCGAGTCAAGGAAGAAATAAAGAAAGAAATTAAAGACTTCCTAGAATTCAACAAAAATGAAGGCACAACATATCCAAACCTACGGAACACTATGAAAGCAGTGCTAAAAGGAAAGTTCATAGCACTAAGTGACTACATAAAGTGGAGAAAGCTCACACTAGTGACTTAACAGCACACTAGAAAGTTCTAGAACAAAAAGAAGTAGACTCACCCAGGAGGAGTAGACAATAGGAAATAATCAAATTGAGGGCTGAAATCAATGAAATAGAAACAAAGAAAACAATACAAAGAATCAATGAAACAATGAGTTGGTTCTTTGAGAAAATCAACAAGATAGACAAACCCTTATCCAAACTAATCAAAAGGCAGAGAGAGAACATCCAAATTAACAACATCAAAAATGAAAAGGGACATAATAACAGACACTGAGGAAATACAGAGAATCATTGGGTCATAATACAAAAACTTGTACTTCACAAAATTGGAAAACGTAAAAGAAATGGACAATTTTCTGGACAGGTACCACATATCAAAAATTAAATCAAGACCAGGTAAACAATTTAAATAGACCTATAACCTGCAAGGAAATAGAAGCAGTCATCGAATTAAATGGAAAGAAACTCAAAGTGATTCCACTAAAATTAGGAATAAGACAAGGCTGTCCACTCTCTCCATATCTATTCAACACAGTTCTTGAAGTTCTGGCTAGAGTAGTAAGACAACAAAAGGAGATTTCTGTAGGAATTCCTACAACCAGTAGCCTTTAAGTTACCCACTCACTTAGGCATGGCCTCTATACTATAAATGCCGATGTAAACTGCGCATCCAGCCTCTCTTCCAGTTGCGGGATTCAGTTGCTGTTCCCCATTCGAGCAGAGACTGTGATCTGTGAGTCTACCCTTAAATAAATAACCCTTTATTATATTTAATTCTGAACTAGTGTGGGCTTTCTTTTTAGTGTCTGTCTTCATCTGGCGCCCATGTGGATCTGAACTCCATACCTACCGGGTAGACCAGCTTAAAGGCCTAACCAGTACACAATCCAGAAAGTCTCCCACCCCCGCCCAATTGGCTTGCTTTTACCTACTAAGCGGATTTTTTGTAAAACACCCATCACAGAGGAGCTAACTGCATGTGGCAACTTGGAAATTTCCCAAGCTTGTGTACCTCCCCCCCACTGCCGCATTCCCTACCGCATGGCGACTTGCACAGCTTCTGGTTTGTACTCCTGACTCCTGAGTTCTGGGCTTCTTGCTCCATGTATGGAATTGATTTAATTGCTTTTAACTTGTCAAGCAAAGCCTATTTCTCAGTATTTAACCAAAGCATATTTCTCAGTAATTAACCAGCACCAAGGTGGGAACCCAAAGCGGCTCAGGACTGTTCGTATCACCACCGGTTGCACCGCCACTAGTCGCTACTCTGCAACCATGACACCTGCTGGACAATAAAGATTATTACACCTAAAACAATTTACCTGACCTCATAACAGGTAAATATTTTATTAATTAATAAATCAATAAACTTGAAAGTTTATATAATTACAGACAACATTACCATTGAAAATTTTAGTAACTTTTTTGCTAATACTATGGATTGAATTCTGCAAGGCTTATATGGTTATTGTGATACATCCATTTATTGGATATTGTGACTCAGTTTTTTTCTTCACATTATATCCTTAAGAAAATGGTTTGATAACAGAGCCAAGAATGAGGCACTTTTAGAAATGATACAGTCTTTACAGACTAATAATGAACAGCTAGCTGATAGGATAAATACCATCAAAAATCAAAAGTTACGTGAAAAAATTAATACTATTGAAAATGGTAACATTAATTTGACAGACAAAATTTAATCCATGTCAAAGGATACTGAGAAATTATCTGAAAGAATTCATATTGTTAAATTTAATAATCAAAATTTGTTAAAAATTTATGATAGGTTAGCAGATAGAGGACCTTTCCAGGAAGGCAATCGGCACATTATCCAAGTAATATCCAAGGATGAGATGTTACCTTTAAAGGAAAAACTTCAGGCCTTGGAATCACGTGTAGAATGAGGGCCAGAGGCTAGGTGCCTCAATGAAATCTCTAGAAATATACACAGGCCAGGAGATTCAGGCTTTACAAAAGAAAGTAGTAAAAAGATTTGAAACAACTGAGGAAATTATTGGAGCTGATGAACAGGGAAAGAAGGTACAAGGGCAGGATTTAATATTGCCAGCGGCTGTCAGAGATGACTTACCCAGGGTTTTAGCTTCCTACCCTGTCAAATCTACTCTGACAAAGCATCAAGTTCTAAAGGCCCAAAAGGATCCAAAGAAGGTAGATGGATACCTATAGGAATGAATGATCTAAAAGAAATTAAGCAGGCAGTAGTAACTTATGGCTTGCATTCCACATTTTTTAGGGACATGGTAAAGACATGGGCTTCTAGCATTAAAGCCACACCACATGACTGGCTTCTGTTAGTTTCTGCAGTCCTAAATCTAAGTCAGCTTAGAATGCAAAAAGATACTTGTGCCTTTAAAGGTCAGATCAGCACCAATGGATAAATGGATCCTGCAAACAATGAACACTGAGACATTTGACTATAATACTGAATCTTGGGTAGGAGAAGCAATTTCCAAGGGTATGAGAAGAAATCAAAATGCTAAATGTTTTAATTGTGGTAGAACAGGACATCTGAGAAGGGACTGTAGACAGGAATTCCTAGAAATAATATCTCCTCTGGGAATGGCAAAAATAAAAGGTATTTTTTATACCTTCTGAATTATGTAGAATATATGGCAAAGGCTGGTATTGGGCCAATGAATGCAGATCAACAAAAGACAGACAAGGCAACCTAATACCACTGGGAAACTCCTTGGGGGGGGCCTCTCACAGGCCCCCAAGTCAAAAGTGGTCCAGTCATTCCCAGTCACTGTGGAAGCATGTCTCACCAGGAAAATTTAAAATCCAGAGCCTTTCGTAAAAGACCATACTGTTCTGGCTGATGGAATAAACATGGAGGATAAATAAAAAATTCCAATAGGAAATAGGAAACATATATTCTGGCAGACTTCTATAAATAATCAAAGACCAAAGCTAATAGTGGATATTAATGGCATTATAATTGTGGATTTGATAGACATGGGTGCAGACATGAGTATCATTATTCCAGAATCTTGGTATCCAAATTGGCCTCTTTAAGAGGTAGATGTTCAATTACTAGGAATTGAAACTCTATCTCAAGAGAAACAAAGCACGAGATGTATTGAATGCATAGGGCCAGAAGGACAGAGAGGAAGGCTGAGGCTGTATGTGTCTAATATTGCAGTGAATTTATGGGGTCATGACCTGCTGTAGCAATGAAATACACAGATTCACATTCCTGCAGTCCCAGAAACTCATAATTCTGGGAAAGATATTATAAGGTACTATACACAAAGGTCACCAGCCATTCAGGTTGTATAAGAACACAAAGCAACTAGCAAACCTTTAGAGGTACCAACGGCCCTACCTTTAAAATGGTTAACTGAGAAACCGATATGAGTTAAACAATGGCCATTAACAGAAGACAAACTGCAGGCTTTAGAACAGCTGGTACAGGAACAACTAGATGCTCACCATATTGAAGAATCAACCAGCCCTTGGAATTCTCCTGTATTTGTTGTTAAAAAGAAATCTGGAAAACGGAGAATGGTGACAGATCTAAGAGCTGTCAACAAGGTAATTCAATCGGGCCCTCTACAATCTGGAACTCCTCTGCCTTCTCTATTACCAAAAGGATGGCCTCTTAAATAGTTATTGATTTAAAAGATTGTTTCTTCACTATTCCTTTACAAGAAAAGGACAGTGAAAAATTTGCCTACTTACAATAATTCTCAACCTACTAGGAGATCCCAGTGTACTATCCTTCCACAGGGAATGTTCAATAGCCTCACCCTATGCCAATACTTTCTAAGTCAGCCATTGGGAAAAAAATACGTAAAAAAATTCCTAAATCTATAATTTACCATTACTTGGATGACATTTTGCTAGCTGATTCAAACGTAGATACTTTAAAGAGTCCCAGAGAATTAACAGTTGAAGCGGAAAAGGAATTGATTGTCGTTGAAGAAAAATTACAGGAGGCACATGTGGATAGGGTGAATCCAAATCTTAATTGCATTCTAGTCATATTGCCTTCCAGAATTTCCCCTACAGGAATTTTGATGCAAAGGGAAGATGTTATCTCAGAATGGATCTTTTTACCACATAAACCAAGTAAAAAATTAAAAACTTATGTGGAAAGTCTCTGAATTAATTATAAAAGGAAAATTGAGACTTCGTAAACTAGCAAGTATATACCCAGCAGAGTTTATAGTGTCTTTTACTATTGATGAAATTTTTTAAAATGGGAAGAAAATGAACCTTAGCAAAGAGCTTGTGCTAATTTTTAGGAGAGATTAATAACAATTATCCCAATAGTGACAGAATTAACCTTATAAAGAGAACTACTTGGATCCTTCCCCACATTGTACACAACACACCAATAATTAGAAACCATATACTCTATACTAATACAAATAAATCAGGAAAGGCAGGTTACAAATCAGAAGATTTAAGTAAGGTGGAACAAAATCCTTAAAATTCTGTCCAAAAAGCAGAATGACATGCTATTATAATGGTACTAAGGGATTTTTAAAGAACCTCTTAATATAGTTATTGATTCACAATATACACAAAGAGTTGTCTTGCATATTGAAACTGCTGAATTTATACCAGATGATACAAAACTGACTTCATTTTTCATACAGGTTCAAGATATAACGAGGAATAGGCTTTGTCCTATATACATAACACACATCTGATTCCATACGGGTCTGCCAGGTCCTCTAGCACAAGGTAATACACAAATTGATTGATTATTGATTGGAAGTGTGCTGAAGGTCTCAGAATTTCATAAGAAACATCATGTCAATAGCAAAGATTTAAAGAAAGAGTTTTCTATTACATGGCAACAAGCTAAGGAGATTATAAAGAGATGTCTTACTTGTTCTTTCTATAACCAAACACTGCTACCTGCAGGGAATAACCCAAAGAGTACTCAAAGGAATA
The DNA here is from genome assembly GCA_004026605.1 of Ondatra zibethicus. NCBI lineage: Eukaryota > Metazoa > Chordata > Mammalia > Rodentia > Cricetidae > Ondatra > Ondatra zibethicus. The sequence continues at coordinate 47,412 of PVIU01007217.1, read as the reverse complement.
AAATCTAGCAGATGGATGTGTTCCACTTTGCAGATTTTGGAAAATTAAAATATGTACCCCACACCATTGACACTTATTCAGGTTTTCAGTGGGCAACTGCTTTGAGCTCAGAAAAGGCTGATTCAGTAATCACACATTTACTAGAAGTTATGGCCATCATGGGTATACCTGCACAAATAAAGACAGATAATGGTCCAGCATATGTCTCTAAGAAAATGAAACAGTTTTTTGCTTATTATAATATCAAGCATGTTATAGGTATACCACACAATGCTACAAATCAGGCAGTTATAGAAAGATCAAATCAAACTATAAAGGACATGTTAAACAGAAAGGGGTGCAAAATACCCCCAGAAATAGATTACATAATGCTTTATTAACCTTGAATTTTCTTAATGCTAATGAGAAAGGAAGAACAGGAGCAGAGAGGCATTAGATAATAGAAAAGTCTTCTGAATCAAATCAGATGGTGTATTTCAAGGAGTGCTGACCTCACAATGGAAAACAGGAGATGTGCGACGTTGGGGAAAGAGTTTTGCTCTTGTTTCAACAGGAAAAGAAAAGTTATAGAAGCCATCAAAATTAATGAATATTCGGTTTTAAAAAGAGAAACCTCTTGAAAAAGAGAAGTGATGGCTCATCCACAGAGGTGACAACCAATCAGGTGGTAAAGAAACCTCATCAGGGTTGGGGTAGGGTTCTGTTCTTGTCTTTGCAGGAAAATACTGATCTTCAGAAAGTCAAGAGACCCTGGACATCTAGATGCCTAAAGAGGAAAAGATAATTATCCAGACAGGATCACCAAGCAAAGAGAACTATCACTTATGAGGACAAATCATGTGAGGGTAAGAACCTCTGAATAATAGCTAAAGTAATAGTCATGACTAACTTAAAAACCAAAGCTGGCTTTGGAGTTACACAATGGCTCTGGCCTTCTCTAAATCCAAGGATGTTGTTAAAATAAAAATTCAGAGTTTCTGTCTCATGTTAGGAGTCATGATATGGGACAGAAAGATAAAAGAATTTAGAAAAAAATCAAATAACTTAGGATTCTGTTGACGTGAGACAAGATTGCTTCTGGTTTCACTGATCTATTCCTGAGAGAATGTTGAGCACCGAAGACACTCCACTTGGAGCTTGTTTTCTTCTTGGCAAAACTGGCCTTTGACCACTGACAAAAGGCACGATATCCGGACAGGACAAGCAGGATACAAGAAAAAAAGACTGTCAAATCTTGCCAAGACAGGGTAAGACAGTTTTGAAAATTTTCCTGCCTCTGAAAATGGTCTGTCAGTTATTCTAGGCCTTAGCCAAAGTTGATTGCTCCAACATTGCAAATGAGACTTTGGGTGATTGCCCAGGTAGCCAGTTGTCTTTGTCATTTGTTGCACATTTTGGAAGCTGCTTGATTGCACTTCCTACTCACTCAAGTAATATTATTTCCCTGACAAAATTGGGAGCATGGGGGTGGGAGGAGAATGGAGGGTGGAAAGGGAAGAAGAAGGGAAAAAAGGAGGGGGGAGGAGAATGTGAGGGAACGGGATAGTCGAGATGGAGGAAGGACAAAGATGAGAGTAAGGAAAGAGATATTTTGATTGAGGGAGTCATTATGGAGCTAGCAAGAAACCAGGCACTAGAGAAATTTCCAGGGATCCACAAGGATGATCCCAGCTAAGACCCTAAGCAATAGAGGAGAGAGTACCTGAACTGGCCTTGCCCTGTAGTCAGATTGATGAATATCTTAAATCTCACCATAGAACCTTCATCCAGAAACTGATGGAAACAGAGGCAGAGACCTGCAGCAGAGCACTGGGCTGAGCTCCCAAAGTCCAGTTCAAGAGTGGGAGGAGCAAGAAAATGAGCAAAGACTTCAAGACCATGATGCGGACACCCACTGAAACAGTTTACCTAAGCTAATGGGAGCTCACCAACTCCAGCCAGACAAGGAAGGAACCAGCATAGGACCAAACTAGTCCCTCTGAATGTGGGTGACAGTTGTATGGCTGGGGCAAACTGTGGGGCCACTGGCAATGGCACCAGGACTTATCCCTACTACTTATACTGGCTTTTTGGGAATCTATTCTCTTTGGATAGAAACTTTGCTCAGCCTAGATATAGTAGGGAGGGCCTTTGACCTTCCCCAAAGCAATGTGCCTTACCCTCCATTGAGGAATGGATGGGGGTGGGGTGGTGGATAGGAGAAGGGAATGGGAAGAAGTGAAGGGAGAGAGAACTGGGATTGGTATGTAAAATGAAAAAGATAGTTTGTTTTCTTTTTAAGAAAAAAATAAATTTTAAAAAAGAACAGATTTAAAAATATGAGTTAATTTATGAGAACTAGTTAGAAACAAACCTAAGCTGAGTTTTCATTTTTTGTGAGCTGGCTACTAAATTAATGATTATCAAAATTGAAAGTAATTGTGCTTTAACAGTACCTCACGTAAACAAAAAGACAACCCACAGAGTGGGAGAAAGTAATTACAAATCATATCCACTACAGTTTGGCTCTGAAATGTCTTCCAAAGGTCCGTGTGTTAAAAGACTGGTCTCCAGCTTGGAAATACAGGTGTAGAACCTGTAATAGGGCCTAGTAGAGCGTAGGTTAGGTCACTATGCCCTTAGGAGAGAATATTGGGACGGACGACAGCTCTTTCTCTCTCTGTTTCCTACTCACCAGGAGGTAAGCAGCTTTGTTCTGCTATGCACTGCTCACCACAGACTCAAAAGCAATAGAGCCAAAGAGAGACTGTAAAACTTGAAACCATGAGCCAAAGTAACTCTTGTCACCTTATCAGCTGATTATCTCAGTTTGTTTTAATTTGTGCAGTGTACAGTGTGAACCTGTGATGACTATTCTCGATTGTCAACTTGACTATATCTGGAAAGAACTAAACCCGAAAATGGAGTTGCACACCCATGAGAGATTTTTACTTAATCTACTTCCTCCTCCTCCTCCTCCTCTCTCTCTCTCTCTCTCTCTCTCTCTCTCTCTCTCTCTCTCTCTCTCTCTTTCTCACGCTTTTCAAGACAGGGTTTCTCTGTAGCTTTGGAGTCTGTCCTGGAACTAGCTCTTGTAGACTAGGCTGGCCTCAAACTCACAGAGATCCGCCTGCCTCTGCCTCTTGAGTGCTGGGATTAAAGGCGTGCACCACCACTGCTGCTTAATCCACTTCTAATCAAGATCTATGAGGTGAGAAGACATGCCTTTCATCCAGATCTTCTGAGCTGGGAAAACCAACCTCTCCTCTGGGCCACATCTTCTGCTGGCAGTCGCTATAAGGACGTGGAAGAAGGAAGCTCTGGCTCTTTGCAGGCTTGCTCTTACCTTACTAGCGAGTCCACTCCTTCACTGACACTAGAGTCTATTGCTTTGGGATTCTGGTATGTCCTGGAGACCAGATGAGAAATCCACCCTTGTGGACTAAACAACTACTAGATTCTTGGACCTTCCATTCATAGGAAGTCATTGTTGGATTAGCTGGACCACAGCCTGTAAGTCACTCTAATAAATCTCCTTTACACACACACACACATATGTATGTATGTATGTATGTATGTATATGTATGCTCTGTTACTTGAGAGTACCTTGACTAATACAGAACCTAAATTCAATATCTAAAGTGGGTTCATAGTAAATAAAAAGATTATATATATACACACATATATATATGTTACATATAAAGAACTTATATTTAAACAGACATTTCTCCAGAGAAGTAAGCAAATAACCAATAAACACGTGAAAAGATATTCAATATCATTAGTCATCAGGGAACAGAAAACTCAAAGCCATAAGCTCTTTTTTCACAAGCACTAAAAAGCTGGAATCAAAAGAAAGACCACTGCCAGTGAGGATGTGAAAAAACTGGAATCCTCCTGAACTGTTGATATACACTTTCGTTGAGGTATAAAAAATGGTGCAAGTGTTTGTAAGACAGTCTGGCAGTTCCTTCAAAGGGGAGCACCGAACCAGAAGTGCAGCACTTGTGATTGGCATGCACGAGGCCCTGGGTATGACCCCCAGCAGAACAAACAACAACAAAACAAGACAAATATACAGTTACCATATGACCAAATAATTCTACTACTCAGAAAATATCCAAGAGAATAGTTCCACATAGAAGCACATACTCAAAAAATGGGCTTGGTGATGGTATTGCCTGTAATCCTAGCACTTGAGAGGTGGAGGAGGGAGGATCAGAGGTTCAAGGTAATCTTCCACTACATAGCAAGTTTCAGGTCAGTGGGTTACTCAAGACTCTGTCTCAAAAAAAAAAAATAGCTTACAGAAGCATTATTCATATGACTCAAAATGAAAGAACCCCAAGGTCTGTTAACTGATTAAACAATAAATACAATGTAGTATAGCTGCATATAATTTGCTGATTGAAAATGAAATAGTGATATACATTACAATATGAATGACTCTTGAAACAGCATGCTAGGTACTGAGAGATGACTCAGTGGTTAAGAGTGCATATTGTTCTTTCAGAGCACCTGCATATGTGTACATATCCATACACAGACATACATAATTAAGAAGAAAATAAATCAGAAAGAGAGGGAGAATGAGAATAAAAAGCTAAGTTAGGTGTCTTGGTGTGGTGGTATGTAAAACAAATAATAAAACCCAGAGACAGATATTGGGGTTCAAGCCAAAGATCAGAAAAGCAAAGCAGCCAAGCCACTAGAGAGTTCTTACCTCTACCAAGGCTCAGGCAAACAAAGGGCAATCCTGTCCTCAACATGATTGTAGGCTGCAATGTTCTCCACCAAACCTCAGACTGCAATGTTCTTGTCTCTTTCTACCTTACATACCTCTCTCCGCCCAGCCATATCTCTCCTGTCTCCACCTCCCTAGTGCTGCTGGGATTAAAGGCCTGTGATTCCAGAGTGCTGGGAACACTTTGTGTGAGTTCTATTTCTCTTTTTAGACAGAGTCAATCTCAAACCTTTGCTTACCGTCCTCTGGAATTTTTTGTTTATTTAGCCAAGCTTTTTGTTTCTTTGTTTCAGAACAGGCTTTCTCTGTATAGTCCTGGCTGTCTTGGAACTCATTCTGTAGACCAGACTGGTCTCAAGCTCAGAGATTCACCTGCTGGAATTAAAGGCATGCGCCACGTAGCCAGCCAAGCATTTCTTTAATAACATCTTTTACTGGGACTGGAAAGATGACTCAATGGTTAGGAGCACTTGCTGCTTTTCAGAGGACCTGAATTTAATTTCTAGCATCCATGTCATACGGCTCACAACTTCTTGTAACTCCAGCTTTTTCTTCTGACCTCCTTAGGTACCTAAACACATGTGGCATGTGTGAGAATGCGTGTGCACACACACAAATTATTTTTTAATTTAAAACTAAAATAAAAACAATTTTACTGATCCATCTTCTCATCTCCAATCTACCAGAACTTCTCCAGCCAAGGTCATCGATATTTTCTAACTGCCAAATCTAACAAACTTTTTCTTTAAGTTTTTGTTGATCTATTTGAATTTTTAAAATTTATTCTTATTTTATGAGCATTAGCATTTTACCTGCATATATGTCTGTGTGAGGGTGTCAGGTCCCCTAGAACTGGAGTTACAGATAGTTGTGAGCTCCCATTTGGGTGCCAGCAATTGAACCCCAGTCCTCTGGAAGAGCAGTCAGTGCTCTTAACTGCTGAGCCATTTCTGCAGCCCCGGTCTATTTGATTTTTTTGAGATGGGATCTTGCTATGCAGCCCTAGCTGGTGTGGTACTTGCCATGAAGTACAGGGTGGCTTTTACTTACAGCAATCCTGTTTTAGCCTCCCTACTCATAAAATCACAGGCATTCACCTCTGAGACTCTCAGCTCTAACAGACACCTTAAATTTTCATCTATCTTATCTACATACTATATACCAACACAACTAACCACTCCTTTTTAAAATTCTCCTTTGCTTCTACAAAACTTGATTACTTATTTGCCTCCCCCACCCCACCCACCACATCTTCAATGAGGAATGAATCTAGGACAAGGGCTCCACCACTGAGCTATACACTCCAACCCCCTTTTCACTCTTGAGGAATGGTTTAAGTTTCCCAGGCAGAATTGAACTTACAATCTATTGTGGCTAGAATACAAATGGCCCCCACAGGCTCCCTTATTTGAACTTTTAGTCACCAAGAAGTGGCACTATTTGAGGATTAGGAAATGCGTCCTTGTTGGAATAGGTATGACCTTGTTGGAGGAAGTGTATCAATGCAGGTGGGTTTTGAGGTTTCAAAAGCCCATGCCAGGTCCTGTAGATCAAGATATAGCTCTCAGCTACTGCTCCAGTGCCATGAGTGTTGTCATGTTCCCTGTCACGATGATAATGGAATAAACCTCCATTTAATAAAACTGTTAAGCAAGCACTAATTAAATGCTTTCTTTTTAAGAATTGCCTTGGTCATGGTATCTCTTTGCAATAATAGAACAGTGACTAAGACACAATCCTTCTGCCTCAACCTCCCATGTAGCTGAGATTACAGGTCTACGGCACTAGGACCAGTTCTTTTTATTTCTTAACTGTGCCTTTATACAGTCTCATGTTCTCTCTTAAAGATTCTCTGCACTCTTCACCTTTTCATTAGATGGTCTCATCAACTATAGCTTTAACTATGCCCCTTAAACCTAGTCTATCCTCCAGAAATTTCACATTATCTCATACATCTCTTCTCCAAATTAAACATTTCACTCTGCAGACAAACCATCTAGGCCAGACATCTCTCTCTCTCTCTCTCTCTCTCTCTCTCTCTCTCTCTCTCTCTCTCATACACAGAGAGAGAGAGAGAGAGAGAGAGAGAGAGCAGGCAGCACCCAAAGAGCAACACCTGAGATTGTCCTCTGACTTCCATACACATGTGCACATGTATCCACACATATGAAAAGGTACACATAAAAAAAATCACCATTAATTCTTGTCTGACTCTATGTATCTCCTCGTTTTGTTATACAGCTGAGGGTGGGTATAGCTCAGAGGTAGAGCAAATGCCCTGTGATGTATTACTAGCAATGAAAGAAAAGGAAAAAGAAATTCTTCAATCATTAACAAAATAGGCTTTCCTGGTTGGCAAATCCATTCAACAAGAGAATAAGGGTTTCCCAATGTGCCAGGGTACAGCTACTTCAGAACAACAAGCTTTCTAGTCAAATCTTACTACATGTAATTGTGATAAAACCCTTCACATCATCCAAATTTATGTAACTATTCAAGGACTCAATACTTGGGAATCTATGTATTATAAACCTATATCTAAGTACTGGAAATGAAATGTCAAGTAAATAGGCAAAAGCAACGACCCTTATAAGGGTCATTTAATGGAAGAAATGGAAAATACACTAGTATGTAAAATATTTTCTATGTTAGCCTAAAGAGAAAGAGAAAGAGAGTTGTGAGTTAGTTTTAGATGGGCAACCAGGAGACACTTAGCAATCAGGTAAAAACATTTTCTCAAGACATGGATGCTGTGGAGCAACCCTGTGAATATCTGGGGAGAAAGAGCTCCATACAGAAGGAACTGCAAGGACAAGAAGCAGGAGGGGGGGCAGCAGATGAGAGGAAGGACTTTACAGAGGGGTCAAACTGGGCCAACTACACATTATTTTCTGCAATACTCAATACAACAAGATTTCAACATAAAAGAATGTTGACATTTGGTCTAGGGTTTACTACTGAACTAACCTGCAACCCAGATTTATTTTGTCTTTATTTTTCACATTTGATTTATGATAGATTTAAAATTTTCCTTAAATAAGGACTATACTAAGTAAAAATGATCCATCCTCAATTTTACTGCTAAAATAGTACCAAATTTCACAGGAAATGAGAAAATGCACAAGGACAACGCAAATAGTAACTTCTAACTACTTTCAAGAACCTTCACAAAATGTTCTACCAATCCTAAATTCATTTGCCATTTTCTTTTCTCTTTCTTTCTTTTTTCCCCCAAGACAGAATTTCTCTGCATAACCCTGGCTGTTCTGGAACTTGCTATGTAGATCAGGCTAGCCTTGAACTCACAGAGATCCAGCTGCCTCTGCTTTCTGAATGCTGGGACTAAAGGCATGCACCACCACACCCAGCTCTGCTACATATTTCTTAAAGACGTGTTTTGAAGCTGGGTGGTAGTGGTGCATGCCTTTAATCCCTGAGGGATTTGGTAGAAACAGAGAAATCCGGTCTCAAACAAACAAATAAACAAAACCCAAACAAACAAACAAACAGAAGATTTGTTCTGAGTAAGGAAGTATTAAATGTAAGCCGTAAACCTACATTTGGGGAACGAGAGTCATAGCTCAGTGCTACAGCACATATTAGGCATGGATTCAGTCCCTACCTCCCCTATCTCAAAAAATATATTTTTAAAGTTATTAGAATCGAGTTAATGTATATGAACAAGTAGTAAACTATACATACTAATAACAATAAAAGTATAGATTAAGAATTGTATTATTGTATTAAGAATTATGTTATTAAACTCACTGGGTAAAGTACCTATTGTGTAAGCATGATGAATTGGAATCCCCAGCATAAAAAGCTGTGCAGCTTCTGTAACTTAAGCACTAAGCAGAAGATAGGATCCTCGGAACTCATTGGCTAGCCAGCTAGCCTATCAAATTCAACCCACAAGCACATGTGCACACACCCAGAAAGAAATAGTATTATTAAAACGTTTTCAAACTTGTCTGGAGAGATGGCTCAGCACTTACGATCACTGGATGCTCTTCCGGAAGACCTGGGTTTAATTCCCAGTGCCCATATGGTAATCTGATGTCCTCTTCTGATCTATGTGGGCACCAGCCACAAATGTGGTGCACAGACAATGCATGTAGGCAAAACACCCATAAACACAAAACTAAATTAAAATCTTTTAAATGATTCAAACATTCAGCAAAGTTTAATCTAGGTTGTTGAGTTTATTAAAATATTTAAATAAGTTAGATAATCTTCTAAGATGAAACAACCTTCAGTCTATTAAAAAGCATCCAAACACAATGTGATGAATTTAGATTACATCAGTGGTTCCTAACGTACAGCCCAAAGACCCCTGAGGAAAACGACTTTTGCTAACATGAAGTTGAATGAGAACACTAATATCAAAATGTCTTGGTACGTCCACCTTAGGGCACAAAAAGTGTAAAAGCAAGAGTGGGTACAACCGCTTATAGATAAGTACAAACCAAGAAGGCAATCCCAAAGCATTCTAGAAGTTATACTGTCTTTTCACTGTGCTCGGTTAAGGACTGAGAAGGAAAGGGTCCATTTCCCTTGATTGGTGAAGCAATACTGTAATGTTCTGTCCTGTCTCTTTAAGAGACAAGCCACACCCACTCCTTTCCAGCTTCCAGCCTTAGCCTCACTCTCACTCTCTCTCTTGGTCCCCCTCAATAACGCACCTAATAAATGTTCAACTTTACTCTGCATGGTGTATCTGCCTCTCTCTTGCCTGCCCTCTGCCGCTGCCACATGGCTGGGAACCAGCCTTCTTTGGGGACCTGCCATGTGGTCTCGACCCTGCAGCAAGCTGCTGGGGACCCGCAGCCACATGGAGACATGCCGGCGTGGTCTCGGGCGCCTGCCCTGCCCTGCCCGGGACTGGCTATTTTGGGACCCGCTGTCCCCTGCCTGCCGGGAAACTCGCGACAGAAGCATTACAAATACAATAATTAACTTTATTAAATTTTAACTCTTGGATAAATGTCCTTTATCATCTTTGTGGAACAGTGGAGCCTACTAGTTGTATTCCCATCTATTTAGAAGGCCAAAAATGAAAGGATCAGAAGTTAAGGCCTACCTGTCCAGGATGAGTTCAAGGTCAGTCCCAGGAACTTAGTGAAATCAATCTCATAATAAAAGGTTTAAAAAGAGTAAAGATCAGTAGTAAAGTGCTTGCCTAGCATGTGAAAGACTCTAGGTTCAATCTTAAGCACTAAAAGGAAAAAAAAAAGTATGTGTGTGTTGTTGGTCAATGGAATTGTTCGTTTCAATCAACACTCATTAAGCACTTTACTATGTGCCAGACCACATCTGAAAGGTCTGTTTTCACTTCCAAGTAGAAAATACATGTCACACAAAGATAAGCATACTCAAGAGAAAATAATGACAAAATGAGAGTATCTAGAAGAGGTTTTAGTTATTAAACACAAAAGCAACTCAGGAAAATATAATCAGGCAATCGTTACAACGTTAGTATCTAACAGTTGCTTAGTACTCACATATGGAGGAAGAACCTGCCAATAATTAGTAGGTGTACAATCACATGCCCCCAGCTTCATTCCCTTCAGGATTCCCTGCTTTCAAGCTGAGGTCATGCTTTCTCAGGGCAACTCCAGCCAATGACTGATCAACAGTATGGGCACCAAGAATTGGCCATTTCTTAAACACAAAACTCCTCTAAAGACAGGCTTTGATCCCACTGTTTTACTTGGTCAATGGGAAACTCTGTTAGATCTACATGGCACTTCTGATCTCTCCCTGACAATTCTACCTCCTCTCCCATCCTTTTCTCAAGAGCTGCCCTCTGCATAAACCTTTCATAGTCCTAATTCTGTCTCAGCAGCCACTTCCTAAAAGAATGGGACTGACACATAGCAGACAATGACTGACAAAACAAGAGGAAAAAGAAGGCTTGGAAACCAAATCACTTACCATCCTGCGGTAATAAGAACCTCACACCAGGTGGGATATGAGACATGTATGAACAGTCCTTGGCACAAGCTGGTGGTCCAAGCAATAACACTTTCACAAGATCTGATTTTAGAGAAGGTTCCCAGAACGAAATCCTCTAGTTGCTCTAAAGACTGAAAAGTGTGAGTTACAAGAACAATGGAGTGAGTTTAGCTATTTTGTTACACTGATTCCACTGTGAGGGCCACTAACAAAAGACTGAAAACTAAGGACTGTTAGGTATCACACCAAGATCCTTATCACTACAGTGGGAAAGCAGTAAACACAGAGTAAGCCCAGGGCAGTTAAAACCATTGTTTGAAAGGTAGCTAAATGTTCACCATGAGCAAATATGTTATGTGTAGGTCCAGGATCTTAATTTAGGAAACCAGAGCCTGAAAGATGGAATAGGTCACCTAAGACAGTGGACCTCAAAAACAGTCCCCCCCCTTTTTTTTTGCTTTTCAAGACAGGGTTTCTCTGTGCACCCCTGGCTATTCTAGAACTCACTCTGTAGACCAGGCTGGCCTCGAACTCTGAGATCTCCCTGCTTCTGCATGTGTTGGGATTAAAGGCGTGCACTACCACTAACCAGCCAAATCTACAGGAATGAGTTAGTGCTCCCCATAGTATAGGACTACATTTTAGAGGCCTTTGTCCTTGTTGCTATCCTCCTAACATAACAGCAATCATCTTCATCAGAGCAACTGTAACTACATATTCCAAAAGAGCTATAAGGACTAGCTAGCAAACCCAGCAGGACGTAGGACATCCACAGGGCTGTATTTTTAATACCATTAATCAAAGCAGAAACATAAGCCTGAGGTAACGTTTATGGGGGAGAGGAGTGGAGTACAAAGGAGATACTGTCTCAAGATTCAGGAATTAATTCTGATATAGACCTAAGTTGTGGTATTGCCTTATGGCTAGGATGGCTCTTAGAAGCCTAGAAAAAAGTGAAATGCCTGAATTGACATGGCAGGATGTAGGATAGGATAAGGAAAGAGGTTAGCAGAACAGATATATTACGGAAGGTCAGACTATTCACCAAGGCCATCGAGAACACAGTTAGAGAGACAATAGCATCACTAAGAAATTAGGTAGTGGTTTTCTTCTAAAAGGTTTGGCTCATTGATAGGAATAGGAATGAAGGCATTGAAGCAATAGCAACCAGGTGGCAACACTAGACATGAGTCTATCATAATGACTGACAGGTAGGTAAAAACTAATATGCTAAATCCTCAGGGACCTGTGCAGATAGTTAATGGGATAGAGTATCATTAGGAGAAAAGTAGACAGTCAATCACAGTGCTGCTAAATATACACACTCAAAATAAGTTAGATGCTGAGGGTGACTGCCCCAATAAAAATCCAGTAGCCTCTAGCCAATTCCTGGACCTAAGCCAGTTGTCAGATCCAGACCCACTGATTCATATATATCCCTACTATCTGAAGAAATACAGACTCGCAACACCACAATGGTCTGTAACATCAATGGAATGCCAGTCTCCAACATGCTGAATGACCTGAAAGATAAATACATTCCAAAGAACAGGATAAAGCATTTGTCTCTTCCTATTGATGAGGGATGGTTCTAGTACAATATCTCTTTGGGACAATAAAATTCATGGAGCCCAGTTCTTGATACTCAAATCTCTTCTATAAAATGGTATGGTATTTGCACATAATCTACATATATCTTGTTATGTTAAGTCACCTCTAGATTACTCATAATACCTAGTAATATAAATGATAGGTAAACAGCTGTGATACTATGTCATTTAGGGAATAATGGCAAGGGAAGAGGGTCTACACATGCTCAGTGCAGACACATTTTCTAAAATATTTTCGATGGATAGTCAGTTGAATCTACACATGTAAAGTTCACAGATATATGGGGTGACTATATTCAGGGTTCTGTCATCTCAGTGCAACTGTCAGGATCAAACCAATGCACCCCCTCCAAATCAAACTGCTACTGCTTGTATCCCTACAGTGACTGGTGCTCTTCTTCCATTCTAAAGGCAACATTCTGTGCCCAATGTGGTGACAAGACAGGTTACCAACTTTGAGTGGAAAACAACTGCAGAATTCCAGGCTTTACTGCAAGCAGTCCCTAAGCCAGTGCTTCTCAACCTTCCTAATGCTGCAACCCTTTAATACAGTTCCTCATATTATGGTGACCTCCCCAACCCTAAAGTAATGTAGATCTGTGTTTTCCAATGGTCTTAGGCAACTCATGTAAAAGGGTCGTTTGACCCCCGCAATGGGGTCACGATCCATAGGTTGAGAACCACAGCTAAGCTGTTAAGAATACATGAGGAAAGAATAGTAACAAACCGATAGGAAGCCCCAGTGGTAGTATCACAACACAGGTGATGGAGTTCTATAGGAAAGCCATGCTATTAGAACAACAGCTTCTGGTGTCCTGGTAAGAGCCACAATGCTTGGTCACTGGGCGCCTTGTGTTCAGAACTTTTCATAATAAGTTAAGTTTATTAGGACCCTCGGAAGCATTTGAGCTCAGCAGCAACCCACTCTAGGATGGAAACAGTATACCGAAGACTGAACTAAAACAGAAGCAAAGGACACAAGCTACATAAGCAGCAGTCAGGACTTCTGTGACAGACACCCCCATTATCCGGTCACTCCCTCAGCTCATCTCTAGAGCTGTTTAGTGACCCTACAGAAACAACATAAGGAAAAGAAAAGACACTTAAGCTCAGTATTTGAACACAAGCTGAGAACAAACAGTGGATTCATTATAGCCAAACTTAAGGGCAACCTTGAGACTGGAAATGAAAACCTCCCTAATTCCCTAAAAGAGCTTTAAATGATGCATGTGGTTATAAAGTTCTGTAGAAAGAAAAGTGGGATGGGAACACACACACTCATAAACAATGACGAGTAGACTGATCAGCTGGTCCAGAGAAACACTATAAGAAAAAGGAACAGCCGGGCGGTGATGGCACACATCTTTAATCCCAGCACTCAGGAGGCAGAGGCAGGAGGATCTCTGTGAGTTAGAGGCCAGCCTGGTCTACAAGAGCTAGTTTCAGGAGAGGCTCCAAAGCTACATAGAAACCCTGTCTAGAAAAACAAAACAACAACAACAAAAATTGACTGGCCACACAGAATTGAGCACAAAGCATGAAAATCTGTTTCCTGTGTTAGGCTCTTCAGAAAGTATCTAATTTCTGCAGAAGAACCACTGAACTGCCAAATGTACAAAATGACTCAAATGACAAATGCCACCTCAGAACTGGCATGATGAGGACATGAATGAATAGGTCACCCTGGCAAAAACAGAGATGTGGGAAAGGGAAGAAAACATAGTCTCATTTACCACACCTAATTCTAAACATTGCCAAGCTCCCAATATAGCACTAAACCTCAGGCCATCAATGAGTGATTAGGTGGCAAGTTGACTATTCTGCATCCTTCCATTCTCAGAAGGGCCCGTGTCTTAGTCTGGTTTCTATTGCTGCGATAAAGACTTAGAGAAAAGTTTATTTTACCTTATAGCTTACAGTTCCATCATAAAGGGAAGTGTGGGCAGGAACTGAAGCAGAGGCCATGGAGGAATGCTGCTTTCTGGCTTGCTCCCAATGGCATGATCAGCCTGCTTTCTTCTACAACCAAAGACTACCTGAGCAGGTACCAATACCACCGAAGGTCGGCCAGGCCCGTACACATCAATCATTAATCAATAAAATGACATCAGATATGCCTATAGGCCAATCTGAGAGATGAATTGTCTTAATTGAGGTTCCCTCTTCCTAGATGACTCTAGCTTGTGTTGAGATGACAAGAAACTAACCATGAACCAGTGACTGAGTCTCACAGGAATAGGCAATTATTACAGGTATGGTTTGTCTTTCCAGCCAGTAAAAACCTAGAGTAGCACCACTGCACGGGTTCTCACAGTACCGTCTCTGGTTTGGACATGGTCTGAGTATGCTCCCTAAGGCTCCATGTGTTGAAATTTAATTCACACTCTAAGGAATTGGAGAACAGAAACTTAACTTGAGAGTCAGAGGCAGAAGCAGACAAATTACGTGAGTTCAAGGCCAGTTTGATCTACAGGGAGAGTGCTAGGCTAGCCAGGGCTGTACAGTGAGACCCTGTCTCAAAACAAAATAAACAAAGAAACAAAACATAACCCAAGAAACAGAGATTCCCATACTACCAGAGTGTCTGATGTCCTACTGAAAGCAAGCTGATATGCCAACTCAGAGAGGTAAGAACATATAAGATCCTCCAGTACAGTGGTTCTCGAGCTTCCTAAAGATGCGACTCTTTAATATAGTTCCTCATGTTGTTGGGACTCCCAACCATAACACGATTTCGTTGTTACTTCCTAACTGCAATTTCGCTGTCATGAATCATAATGTAAAAGTCTGATATGCGAGGCCTGTGAAAGGGCCATTCACCCTCACAGGGATCACGACCCACAGGTTGAAAATCGCTGCTCTTGTATGCAGTATAAAAACTAATCCAGAGCTGTATTTCCACCTGTAGGATATTCCCATTAGCAGGATCACGTGGACTTAGAAAGAGATGGAAGAAGAAATGCCCCCACCATCGTAATTTCCAGTGACCCACTGAAGGACTTTGTGATTTTCATCCATGCAATGCTGGGCTCAACAGAATTAGAGAGCTCCTGCTAAAAGTGGCATTCTTTCCTTGGTGGTGGACCATGCTGGTTAGTTTTTAGTCTACTTGACACAAGCAGAGTCATCTAAGAAGGAACCTTAGTTTAAAACATGCCCCATCTGGCCTGTAGCAAGCCTTGATTGATGATGAATGTGGAAGGGTCCAGTCTACTGAGGGTGGTGTCATCTCTGGGCAGGTAGTTCTGGGTGTGTAGGAAACCAAACTAAGTGAGCCAGGAGGAGCAAGCCAGTAAGCACTATTCCTCCATGGTCCCTGTTTCAGTTCCTGCCGTATCTGCCTTCAATGATGAACTATAAACTGTAAGTCAAATAATTCCCTTTATCCCCAATTAGTTTTGCTCAGTGTTTAATCACAGCAATAGAAAGCTAAGAGACACATGGAAGACTGAAATGAACTACAACTTACAGCTGGGATTCCCTACATCCAGGAGGCAGAAGAAGAGCAAGCATAGCTAAAGTTACATAACAGAAATAAGGAGAGGAAGTCATGGAACTTAGACATTCAGTAGGATGACAACTTATATTCTCCTGCCTACCTATGAATTCACAAATACAGTAACTCCTGCCTGAGAAGGTATGGCTCTCAGACCCCTCAGATAGGAAAATGTGGGCCACACTACTAATAAGCAGTCAAGACTAGGAGATGACAGCTGAGAGCAAGGACTTTATTCAGACTGAATAGCAGAGGAGGCAGACAAGGAAAACTATTGTAGCCTGAGATCAGTTACAACAGAAGGGCTGAAACCTAGCTCAAACAACTTCCTTCTACCTTTCCCACTAGGAAGACAGTTCATGGATCCTATGATTGCTGCTCTCAATGTGTGTAAATACAAGAATCAGTTTAGCACAAGAGACAGACAGTGGCATTCACTCAGATCTTCTTTCAAAAAGAGAACTGCCACTCAGGGGCAAGAAGGATAGTAGCTAACAGCCTCTAACTCCAACATGTTTGAATGTCAACTTCCTAATTGAGGCCATACTTGTCAAGGGCAACTTGTGTCTAAACATGATAGGGTAATAGAGTCTGCCCACTTCTGCCCGGCGTAGTACTCCAGCCAGCAATCTGTGCTCTAGAGTTCCCTATCAGGCTGGCTAGGGTTTTCAGATCTGCATAGCAGGCAGGTCCTTCCCTTTCCTTTCACATCCCTCTCTAAGCTCCTCTTCCTAATTTCTGTTTTATGCCACTAAATCCATTTCAGTGCCTGCTTTTTAAGGAAGGCATCTATTACATAGGGTGATCATCTCACAACTCTCTGAAGTGTTACTGCTCATCCTATTTTACAGGTAGGAAAGCACTGGCACAGAAAACTTCTTAACTTGCCCAACAGCATCCATAAAACTAATACAACTGGGTCTGATTCCAGAGCCTGTGTTTTAAATTACTACTCTAGGAGACAAGATATTATTTTTACATCTCTGGAGGTTAAAAAAAATAATAGTTTGTTCTGCATAGTTTCAGAAAGCAAAAGAATGCACACGAGAGAAAAGCAGATGTTTTGCAAAATATAAAAGAAAACGTTCTAATAATGAGCAGTAAACAACAAAATGGATTCCTTATAGAAGTAATGAGAACTTATCAACTGAGAGTTTAAATATTCATGAATGAGGCATTATAAAAACAGATCAAAGTTGACCTAGATGGGTGAAAGGTATATTAACACCTCTCAATTTGGGGCCATTATGAATAATGTTAGGAATGTTTATGTACAGATTGTTATGTGCACATAGACTTTCATTTCCTTTGGGATACATATGTAGGAATAGAATTGCTGGGTCAATTAGTAACTCTGTTTAACCTTTTGAGGAACAGCCTGGCTGGTTCCACAGCCAAACAAGCTTGGTAATATGTAGCTGAAGAAATTTCAGTTAGTTCATTTCCACTTCTCAGTCTTTGAAATACTAATGTAATCAATACGGCATGCTCAAAACCCAAACTTATGTGATTAGAGAACATTTCCTTGTTTCCAGGGAACACACCTGAGCAATCCAGGCCTGGGATAATTTCTTTCACAGTCAATATTCAATTAACCAAGCACCTAAAATAAGCTAACAAGGAGATAGTTAGCCAAACATCACCTGCCTATTTCTATCAATATTAGTCTAATGCCTTAAGAGTGGGAAGGCTATATAAATCTTGTTATAAAAATGTATTCCATCCTTTTAGAATGTAGTAAATGCCCTCCTTTCTTTTATAAACAAACTTCGCAGACCTGTAACAATAGGGACACATTTCAATTACTAAATTTTCACATTATAAGAAATATGAAACCTAAGTTATTTCAAGCATGCTACTGAATGACCTATTTTCATACAACACAGCTCTAGACACATTTGTCTTAAACATATGCACATTGTCATAAGCAAAGGCAGAAATGAATGTTCAGTTTCAAGGTTTTTATTCAGAAACAAGCTGTCTTTCAATTACAAGAAAAACTTGTAAAAATAAAATATAATACAAAATACAATTGCTCTGTTTGGTTTTTGCACATTTCTCAGTCTCCACCAGCTGCCTACCACTCCCAATTCTTTACCTGTGCCAGTTCCTCTCCACAGCCTTAAGTTAAGTCATCTAATGCCATCTAGCTTTTCATTCAGTTCACTTTTTGAAATACCAAATAGTATTACATGTGGGAAAAGGCCTTGCTATTGAGTGTAAAACTGATCTTTAGAACAGAGAACTGAGGCCTAAATCAGTTCCTATACTTTCCTAACAGCGACAAGGAAAACACCTATCTATTCAAAACACAGTACATGAGATCTGAAATTCCCAAAATACACACAAGGTATACAACACACACACACACACACACACACACACACCTTTTTCTAGCTTGTATAAGATAATGTCAGTATATTTCAAAGGCAAACACCCACTTATATTAACCAACTAAATACCTATTTAGTTGGAAAGACATTATTATGTAAATTTTAATTCGATAAAACAGACATAGCAAAAGATAAAAACAGTATCTGATTACAAAGTCAAAAATATATGGGTTTGGATCATGAAACATGAGTTTAGGCTTAGGAAAACCAGTAAAACTCTTCAAGCTTCAAGCGCCTTGGCTGAAAACATGCACAATGCTATGGACATTCTAAGGTCATTCTAAAAGTTGGAAATAAATACAACGATACAGTAACAAAAAGACGGCACACTACTGGGAAATCTTACACATTATACAAAAAAATAATACAAGGCGGAAAACTTCACAAACTTGATATTTCAGAAGAATTAAATACAGAAACGGGAATGAGGGATGATCAGGTTGTACCTCAGTTGTTACCAGTTGTTGCCAGGGCTAAGGAATCTCAACCTCCGGCCTGCTATGTAGTTCAGTTGGTGGAGTGCTTGCCTAGCATGCGCAAGGCTGTGAGCTTGATGCCTAGCAACCCATGGGTCATACGCAGCCCATGCCTATAATCCCCGCACTTTGGAGGTATAACCAAGAAGATCAGAAGTTCAAGATTATCTTCGGCTACCTTTTGAGTCCAAGGATATTTAAGACCCTGTCTCAAAAACAAAAGGAAACCAAAAAGGGCTGGTGAAATAGCTCACTGGGTAAAAGCACCTGCGGACAAGCTTGAAGATCTGAGTGTTATGACTGGGTTCCTCATGGTAGCAGGAGAGAACCAACTCCGACAAGTTGTCCTCTGACCTTCAAACATGTACCACAGTACACATTCACCAACATGTACTTGCATACAAATAAATAAATGTAAAAAAAATTGTTAAGATTATATGAATTCCAGCACAGAATATTATGCTATGAATAATAAAAATGCTATAACAAAATATATAATAAAAATAAAATAATATAATAAAAGTAATAAAATCACACAATTTTATTCCTTATTTTAATCAAACAAATTCTGGCAGAGAAAATACCACTTTAACTATAAGAAGTTAGATAAGAACCAGAACATATTACACATAAAAAAAAAAAAAAAAAAAGGTCTGTGCCTGGCATGGTGGCTCATACCTGTTAATCTTAGCACTCTGGAGGCTGAAGGAGGACCAGGAATTCAAGGCCATACTGCACTACAGTGTAAAACTCTGTCCCCCCCACTCCGACAAACTTTTTTTTAAGGCTTTTCATGAGTCCCACCAAAAAGGCTCTAGAACTGCTGCTTTTTATAACTTTATATGGAAACTATGGCATTCAAAGCAACTAAAGAGCAGTACTAATCTTTCATTCAGTTCAAATTAAAGGATCGGGAAGTGTTGTAATGCTGAGCTACCTCTCCAGCCCAGAGCATCTTGAAATAGGGTCTCACAATGAAGACCAGGATGTTGTCAAATACATGATTATCCTGCATCAGCCTGGGACTACAGGCTTATGTCATCTCAGTAAACTCTCTAAAAGTAATCTTAAAATGGGAAAATAGTATGTCTGATGCATAATGAAGATTCCAAACTTGTCCTTTGCACTAAAACAATGGTTACCTGCAGTATTTCCTAACTTGCTTGAAAAAAAAAAACTTTAAAATATTAGCCAAATCATCATTGTTAATTTGAACTATGTCTCACAAAATATCACAGAAAAATTTCAATACCTTGTACACAGGCTAGAATATAGAGTAATTTTCTAAACATAAGACTAAGAACAATGACTAATGATTTTGCTCTGTTTTGTTTGAGAAAGTGTCTTACTGCATATCCAAGACTGGCCTTCAATTCACAATTTTCCTGCTTCATTCTCTAAAATGCTAAGATTACATGTGTCCACCACCATCTCCAGCAATCAATCTATATTTATCTAAAAGTATACATCATAGATAGGTAATGATGGTCATTAAAAATCTGTCAGACTTTGGTGCTTAGAGATGCTAATATACAGGCTGGAGAGATAGCTCAGAAGAGCACTGGCTGTTCTTCTAGACGTCCTGAGTTCAATTCCCAGAAACCACATGGTGGTTTACCACTATCTTTAATGAGATCTGGTTTCCTCTTCTTGCCTGCAGATATACATGCTGGTAGAACTCTGTATATATAATAAATAAAAAAAAAAAAGAAATGCTGGACTCTAAACTTTTAGAAATGTTTTAGCAGAGTTAAAGGAAAATAAAACCTGGGGCTTACAACTGCCTTTTGTTAATAAATGTTCTTTAAAGGAGGCCTGGTAGTGCTTGTCTATAATCCAAGTACTTTGGAGGCTGAAGCAAGTGAATTCCTGAGATCTGAAGCAAGCCTGAGCTACACAGTGAGATCCAGGTCAGCATGGGCCAAAATAATAGTAATAATAAAAAAAAATTTTAAAAATCTGATGTCCCTATTTCATTCCCATCACCACCCCCAATATGGCTAACCAGTTCCGCTTAATGAGTTCACTAGCAGTAAATAGTTTTTATCCTTAAGCCAAAAACATTTCTTATCATCAAAAACTCTGGCAATTCGTCACCAAGTAAAAGCTTCAACAATTTACCTAATGACTGTAAACAAGTTATGAATCTCCACCTTACACTTACTCAGGTAGTCATATCAAAAGACAAATAACAAGAGCTGGTGAGGATATGAAGAAATTAGAGCCCTCACATACCTGCTAGTGAGAACATAAAACATTACAGCCACTTAGTCAGACAACCAGGCTGTTCCTCAAAAGGTTAAACAGTTACTACCTGACTCAGCAATTCTATTCCTATGTATATCCCAAAGGCAATGAAAATATACATGTACATAACAATATGCATAAAACTTTTCTAACATTATTCATGACAACCAAAAAATAAAAACATACCCAAACTGATGAATGAATTAATGAAATGTGGTATATCTATAAAACAGAATATTATTGAGTAATAGCAAGAAATAAGCTAAAGATTCACTATTATTGAGCCCTGAAAATGCAATTATAATAACAGAAATAAACCAATCCCATAACATGATTCCATTATATTAAGTTTTCAGAATTGATAGAAATTCTTTAGAAAAGAAACCCACTAGTGATTTCTCAGGCCTGGGGGATTAGGAAGATATTGGGGCTGATTACTAACGAATACCAGTTTGGAGCGATGAAAATGTTCCAAAAAGAGAATAGTAACATTTATACAATTCCATAAAAAAAATAAAATAAAGCCATCAAATTTTATGCTTTAGATGGTTAAACAATGTGTATGTGAATTGTATCTCAAGACACAGACCATGAAAAAGACCCTTCCCTAATATTCTAAATGTGGCTGAAATACATATGCTCTCATCTTCCACTCTAACGTCTCTACAGCTAGTGCTGTAGAAGCAATCTTCGTGGCTTCAAGATTCCTGTCAATGGCATTAAATTCCTTTTCTCTTGTGTAACAAGAACTCAAAAGACTGTTTCTTGACTTTAATGAATACCCTTAGAGATTTTACCTTTATCTTATTTTCCAAAAAGTTTTGAAAAGGTATAAATACAAACATATACATACTATTCAAATTTATAATAGTTCAGTTCTATAAATTGGACTATTTAAAAATAATTTAAGCCAAGCATAGTGGTTCATGGCTATAATCCAATCACTTGGGAGGTAGAGATCAGAAGATTGGAAGTTCAGGATCATTGCCTGCTGTAGTTGCAAGTTCTAGGCTAGCCTGGACTAAATCACACCCTGTTTCAAAAGAAAAAAATTTAAAATACTACCTAATTTATAAAATAGATACTGTTTTATAAATAGTATTTTCTGGCTGAAGACACTTAAGGAAATGTTCAACATCCTTAGTCATCAGAGAAATGCAAATCAAAACAACTCTGAGATTCCATCTTACACCTGTAAGAATGGCCAAAATCGGGCTGGAGAGATGGCTCAGAGGTAAAGAGCACTGGCTGCTCTTCCAGAGGTCCTGAGTTCAATTCCCAGCAACCACATGGTGGCTCACAACCATCTGTAATAAGATCTGGTGTCCTCTTCTATACTGCAGGATACATGCAGAAAGAACCCTGTATACATAATAAATAAAAATCTAAAAAAAAAAAGAATGGCCAAAATCAAAAACACTGATGACAGTTTATGCTGGAGAGGTTGTGGGGTAAAGGTAACACTCTTGCATTGCTGGTGGGATGTAGCAAGAGGGGCCTGCTTTGGATTTATGTCCCGCCCGGTCCCCCAGCTGTTTAGTCCCAGAGAAAATCATGCAGAGTCTACATTAGGTTATAAACTGATTGGCCCATTAGCTCAAGTTTCTTATTAGCTCTTGTAACTTATATAGCCCATTATCCTTATCTATGTTAGCCACATGGCTCAATACCTTTCTCAGCAGGCAGGTCACATCCTGCTTCTTCGATGGTCCAGACAGGAATGCCGGGAGAGCTTTCTGCTTCCCAGAATTCTCCTGGTCTAATAGCCCCGCCTCTACTTCCTGTCTGGTTGACCCACCTATACATCCTGGCTAATGGCCAATCAGCATTTATTTAAATCATGATTGACAGAATACAGACAATTCTCCCACACCAGTGGGAATGCAAGCTGGTACAACCCCTTTGGATGTCAGTGTGGCGATTTCTCAGAAAATCAGGAAACAACCTTCCTCAGGACCCAGTAATACCACTTTTGGGTATCTATCCAAAGGATGCTCAATCGTGCCACAAGGACATGTGCTCAACTATGTTCATAGCAGCTTTGTTTGTCATAGCCAGAACCTGGAAACAACCTAAATGCCTCTCAACTGAAACAATGGATAAGGAAAATGTGGTACATTTACACAATGGAGTACTACACAGCAGAAAAAATAACGACAGCTTGAATTTTGCAGGAAAATAGATGGAGCTAGAAAACATCATGTTGAGTGAGGTAACCCAGACACAGAAAGACGAGTATCACATGTACTCACTCATAAGTGGTTTTTAAACATAAAACAAAGAAAACCAGCCCACGAATCACAATCCCAGAGAACTTAGACAACAATGAGGACACTAAGAGAGACATACATAGACATACTAATCTACATGGAATGTAGAAAAAGACAAGCTCTCCTGAGTAAATTGGGAGCATGGGGACCTTGTGGGAGGGGAGAGGCAGGGAGGGGAGCAGAGAAAAATGTAGAGCTCAATAAAAATCAATAAAAAAATAAGTAGCAATTTTAAATTATTTCATTAAACAAAATTTATAATAAAGCATAAGACATTCTATTATATCAAAATCAAATCAAAATACTAACTCTGCAAACTTGTCTCATCCTTAATTGACAATGCTTTACCATTGATCATGCTAGCTTTATTTCTTAGCAGGAAGCCGTATAAATAATGATCTTTTAAACTTTTTCAAAACTCAAATATATTTTCCATTTCTAGAGTAATGCTTATTTTCCATGGAATAGAACTATATTTCTGATTTACATATTATATCACTTAATCCTTATAATAATCCTACAAAGTGGGTAATATTAGCTTTGTTTTATAGAAGAATAAATTAAGACTTAAAAGAGTGTAAACAGACTGTTCCAGGTTGTAATAAGTTACAAGACTGGAATATTACACATGATAAATTATAAGAACTCTGATTCTCATCACTACAGATAATAAGGGAAAGTCTATGTTCTGAATAATATTCCTCCGTTATTAAACTAAACAAAGCACATGAACTATTTCTCTCAGTATCTGCAACTAAGTATTTTCCAATTATCACTACATACTAAGAATGACAATCTATATACAGGCAGTGGTGGCACACACCTTTAATCCCAGCAGAGGCAAGTGGATCTGTAAGTTTGATGCTATCCTGGTCTACAGAGTTAGCTCCAGAAATGCCACGGCTACACAAAGAAACCCTGTCTCAAAACACCAAAAGAAGAAAAAAAAAAGGAATGACACTCTATATACTAATTAACACACTGCAGGCCAAATACACAATAGTAATGTAAAACTTAAAGTTAATTAACGAACAAGTATATCTTAGGCATCCAGAATATTAGTTTATTAAACGAAAGATGAAGTGGAAAATATGTGCAGTTAGTATTAAATTTTTTCCATCAAATTTTTCAAAAAAAAAACAAAACAAAACCCTAAAGCAGAACTAGTTTCAAATAAATAAATCAAGATACCAAGTTTTAAGCCACACAGAATATACAAGCTCTGGTTTTTATTTTTATTTTTCCCCAAAAGGAAGAATAGAAATGAACATGTCTCTGCACTGTCTATGATTATCTCATAGAAACGTTCTACTTCCCTGGGAGGGGTACAATTACTCCAAGAGACCGTAAGAAGCTCAGAACCTAAGTGTCACATTGCTCTAAGAAATGCAGAAAGGATTCCTGTTCATATCTGACTCCATCTCTACACCACAGCATGCAATGCAATTAATAACCATAAAACACGTATGTACCACCTTCTTGAAACAAAAAATTAAATTAAAATCTAGGAAATTCTTTTAATCAAACATTGTACCTTGCAGCCAGCCAGTCTGTGGCCAGCACATAAAAGCCAAACAAACTTTAGTGCATGGGATAAAAATGGTAGCTTAGCAACAGAGGAAATGGGACCATCTGAACTCATTCATTTGTTCTTTCATCACTAAGGAGTTAATATAAAACTAGTACTTTCCAGGCAACATATACCATTATTTCTTTAAAGAAAACACTGAATCAGGAATTGGAAAAGAAAGGAATACTACATGTGATTTTTTTTCTCAATTCTGGGATTAAACCGAGGGGCTCGTACATTCTAAGGAAGTCTTCCACTGAGTGACCTCCCATCCCTCACCAATGCTCTTGAAGGGCCAGATACTGGATGAGACACAGAAATCCTAAGCAGAGATCTAGCTCATTTTACTCAATTACAACACCTTTCTGACCCAGTCTTGTAACCATTCATTAAACTTGTCCTGCTTCCACAATTAGACAATTGCTAACAGAAGCCTTGGTCATTTTCGTATTTCCCAGAACACTAAAACAGAACCTGTGCTAATAGCTAAAACTGTTAAAAATTTTATACATTACAATACTTTCTTCGGATGCTAATTAAGTATAATACCAACCTCATTTTACAGACAATATTAAAGTTTATTATTTGCCAAGATGAATGCCCAAACAGCCTTCCTTAACATGACCATAGCAGGCTCTCAATGCTTGTCGACTGAAACAGCTGTCCCTCAAAACAGTTTTTCTATCTGCATTATAAAACCATTTTCTGTAGCTAGGAAAAGCCACTTAAGGCAGTTTTGCTAGAGAGCTGATTCGTTTGTACACCTAAGCAGTCTCTTAACGTTTACCAGTGGTGTTCAAATTTACTAGTACTAAGAATCAGGACGGGTGATGAACATCACGATCTTTGGGTTACTGTTGTCACCACAGTTCTGATGTAGGGGACCAGGAACCACATTTTTAATCAGCACACTCCCAACTGATTCTAATACTGGTCTTTGGAGACACACTCTGCAAAGATTAGACTTTTAAAACCTAAATTCACCAAAATACCTAATCAAGCCAACTTTTTCCAGTTAGAAATGCTTACACAAGATCTGACCAAAGCAAGGGTAAAACACCTAACACGCTGGATCTTCAAAATTCTTCACCACACTGAACCCCCTTAGACCTCTGGAGGTTCCCGTGTTGTACAGGCAGGTTAAGAGAGGAGGAGTCTGGAAAGTAACTACCCACACTAATGGATGGCTTTCACTCAGGTAAGGAGTAACATATTTTATAAATTTTAAGCAAATGCCTGGCTGTAAATAGAACCAGTCAGCATTTTAATTTAACACTACTACTACTGATAAAAATAATAATTTCACAAGTCACCATCACTAGAATCTCACTTTAAACGTTGATTGACCATCAAAACGTACTTATGACATTATTAACGATCTCTCTCTCGCTCTGGTTATTAAATACGTACTGAAAGCCAATACAGTACCTCTCCGTGTGTGCAAAATTTTTACTGTATATACATATTTTTATGAATCAAAGTTCTAGATGTACATATAAGTCCCATATAATAGGAAATTAAGAATAACCTGTAATCACATTCATCATAAACAAGAAGCACCCAATACTGACTTGTGGTATCAAACTACAATCACTATTTTTTTTTACAATATTACCGGAACAAAACAAATCATTTTCCTTTTACAGTTGAGCCTCTATCTCGTTTCTGTCAGGTCCTTGCTATTAGGATAATTAGCTCGACTTAAAATTCTCTTGCCATCCGTTCCTTATTTGGGTGGAACATTTTTGTAACAAGGACTGAAGCATTAAAACATTTCCTGTCTCTTTGAAGGTGGAAAAGACGTATTCATAAAAGATTTTTTTAATAAAAAAAAAACTGTGGGTGCTTAGCTAGGAAACTTAGCATGGCAAAGATGGGATGGAGCTTTCTCCGAGGCAGACCTCGCTCAGAGACAAGATGTAACATAAGACGGAAAGGATGAGCCAGCGGCAGGTGATGAAATTTCACCTCAAATAAGACGCAAAAGGCTGTGTCTCTAGCAGGAGAGGCGTGAATGCTAGCCCTGGAATACCAGGGGCTCCGGGGCCCCGCACTCTCAGCACCTCAATACTCCCCACCCAGGTGGTGGCTCCGCAGGACTCAGTCCAAGGCGCAGGGAAGCAAAGCTGTTTGCAAACAAGCGTCCTCTGCCTCCCTCCGGGATATGCACGCAGGGCCCTGGGAAGGAAGGCACGCTCGGCCCCGCCCGGGACAAACGCGAAGGGCACCGGTGTGGCCGCCAGCCCGGTCTTCACGTACCCGGCCACGCCGGAACCCAGGCCCGGGCAAGGGCTTCTCGGCATCGCGGGGCCTAGTCGCCCCCCGCGCACCTCCAGCCTCCCGGGGGACCCACGGGAAAAGGGCCGAGGCCCCAGAGCCGCGGGGCGCCCGCGGCGGCCGCAGTGCCAGGACGCTCCGTCCGCCCGGCCCGATAGCTGGCGCCAGGGCCCCTGAGCGGCGCGAGCCGGCGAGCCCCGCACCGCGGCGCGCCACACTCACCGCCTCTCCATGGCCGGAGGGTCGTCCTCAGCCGCAAGCCTTCTCCTCAGCAGGGCTCCGCCGCCAAACCTCGCACTCCTGAGGGGGCTGCGGTCGCTGCGGCGGAGGCGGAGGCTGAGGCCCGGCGTCCCTCCAGCCGCATCGGCTCCGGGGCCGCCTCAGCCACGCGGGTCCGGGGGAGCGCGGTGGAGCGCGTCTGGGGGCGCAGGCTACGGCGGGACGACCGAGGCGCTGCAGGCGGACGGGCTCGGCGAAGCCTCGGGCGCCGGGGTGGCCGCTCCAGCCGCCCGCGCCACTGGGCCACAGCGCCCCCTGGACCCCACGTCCCGCAACGGCGCTGGGACTGCGGCGGCAGCGCCGAGCACGAGTCGCAGGGAAGGCGAGGAGGCAGCGCGGCCTAGGGGTGGCGGGGCCCCGTGCGCCTTGCGCCGCCCGCGGCCCGCGGCCCGCCCTTGACGCGGCTTCCCGGGAGCCGGAAGCTGTCGGCTCCCCCCACCCCACCCCCGTCAGACCCCAGCACCTTTCTTCCCTCCGGAAGGTACGTAAATGCTCTTGTCACTCGAACCCGCTTCCGAGAGCGGGAATGTGAGGGAATCTCGGCTCATTTCTCGTGGAAACAGGGGGTCCCTTCTAATCCCCTCAGTGCGTCGGTATGAAAGGAGAGTGACCCAGAACAAATCTTCCTTTTTTATCTTTTTCAAAGCACATGCACGATCCCTTCCAAAAACAGATAAAGGAATAATCTTTAACCTTAACTTTTTTGGAGCTACTGTGCAGATTCATTACAGAAATTTGCTACAGGACCCCTTAACCCCTAACCTTCCCCCAAAAATAGGGGAAAAAAATAAAACGCTGACCAAAAGAGAGAATAAGCAACGGGTTGGCCTGAAATTGATAAACAACTTAAAGGTAAGAAAAGAATCATCCCTTTACTAACCTAACCCTGGCCACCACCTCTTCTCCAGCACTTCTGCACCACCCACCCTTACCAAATCCTAGGTCAGACTCTGAAAGAGGGAAATTGTGGGTGTATTGAGGGCTATGCAATAATTTTGTTTACAAATGCCTCCCGTTTGATCTTGCCCAGCCTCTAGGGCTAACGTCACAACCAAAAACAAAAGACTGTCAGAAGGGAAATAGGAAAAGAGAAAATTTTCTAAATCCCTTGGTCCCCCAAATCCCCAAATACAGTGTTTTTGTTTGTTTGCTTGTTTGTTTCTTCTGGGTGCTAAGCTAGAATGAGCAAGGAGTTTGGTGCCAGGCAGATCCTGATACCATTGGTTCCAGTTACATCCTGAATAGTTTTACGACCCTGGCAAGTTATGTAATATTTCGAACCTCTGTTTTCTGCCCGCCTAGCTGGTTGTGAAGGTTAGGGATGAAAGGACTGGCCTAAGGCTCCAATTTGTATTGACTCCAGAACGCCCTGACACAACATCACTCTTCATCTTGATTTGTACCCATTTGTTTTTGTTTGTCCCTCCTCACTCCCCCACCGTGCGTGTGTGTGTGTGTGTGTGTGTGTGTGTGTGTGTGTGTGTGTGTGTGTGTGTGTGTGTGTGTGTCCTGGTCTGAGTGAAATTTCCCTAAATCTCACTAATGCATTTATATAATCCTCCACTGAAGAACAGAGCCTAATACACTGGATCCTTTGACATTCTGCTGCATAGCAGGTATCAAAATAGAATCACTGCATTTTCTGCACGAAAATATTATAAACATCTTCCCTTCCCTTAGATTATAGCGTAATAGTAACGGATAATGAGAAAATTACACGAGGACTTCAGGAACTGTTCAAGTAATAACTGAGCAGCCACCCCAGAAATATAACCTAGCAGTTCTCCTCTCGTCAATGAAAGCTGTTCCTGCACAGCCCCAAGTCTTCCTTTGCCACATTCTGAGTCACATCACAGAGAAAAAAAACACTATCCCTTTTCTGTAACGACAGAAACGGGCTCAGAGGAAACTCTGATTCATCCTCACATCTCTGAGTCTAGTGCCTCGGTACCACCATTTTACTTGTGAAGTATATCCAACCAAAGGAAGCACTGGAAGTAGACTGTGATTCCTCCAGTCTCCCATCTGATAACAGTCCTTTCTGAAATATTAAGAAAACATGCCTCGAGTAAGTTACTGTTGATAAAATTTGCTATCTGGAATTGGGCCCTTTAATTCAGATCAGTTTGCCAATCTGGCATTCGCACTGCCCTTTCCAAGCCTAGCTCACTAACACTGCAGAAAAGCCTGCATTTGTTTATGAATAATCATGACATCTAGGGTGGAGCTACTACATGAGGATGATTCATTTGTTCCCAGGACCAGTTTCTTCTTGCCTCGCACCTTCTTCCCTCCCATATTCCCAAATATTGTTTATAAATGTTCTTTTACATTTAAAGGGGGAGATGATATAGATATGAATAATTTACATTTGTATAAATTTTGGTTTGTTGATATAAATTTAAGGTCAATTTTGTTCTGATCTTGATTAAGGTATTGTAAAAAAATGTAATGTATAGTTAGGAAATATAGGTTGTTAATGGATAATCACTGATATAGTCAAGTTTGTAGTCATGTTAGTTAGATTTTCTAGATGTGCATAGGTATATTTCAGATAGGCATTCTTCATATCTTTCAAAGACTACAGAATATGGCATTTAATGTTTTAATAATTTAGGGCTTTTCATGACAATGAGACACGTCTGCTCCTGGCAACACCAAGCTACTTCCTGAGGAAGATGGGCATCAAAGAGGCTCCTTATGGAGTTTGCTAGCCATTTGGGCAAGAAACTGCTCTTGTCTGGACTGTTGCATAAACTGGACACAAAGAACCTGCAGAGAGAGGACTGCTAAACTTGCCTAAAGGTGAGATGATCCTTCGGGGTTCCTGATTCATGAAAGAGTCTGCAAGACATTCTGCAGGACACAGAAGAAAGTGACTAAACCGTCTTTAAATTTTCCTGCATCATGGAAATGTCTGCTGGATACTATGGGCCTGTAGGCTGAAGATGGATGCCGCAACAGTACAGAGGAACTTTGGGTGACTGTCTAGGCAGCAAGATGTCTCTGTCATTTCTAGAGTTTGAAAGTTGCTTATTTCTTGTTTACTTAGGTAATATTTTATCCTTCTGGAGTCTTTGATGGAAATGAAGAATAGATAGATAATTATAATTATAGTTTTCCTTAATTATGATAAAAGATAAAGTAGATATAAATATGGTAAGTGTAGTTCTTGCTTGATAACTGTTTTGTTATATGTAATGTTACTATGTTAAAGTTAAAGCCTTCTTTTTTGTTTAAACAGAAAAGGGGGAAATAGTGTAGGAGGGTCATCTGTATTTGTATTGCTTTCATTGGTTGAATAAAGAAAACTGCCTTGGACTTTTGATGGGGCAGAAATCAGGTAGGCAGACTAGACAGAAGAGAATTCTGGGAGAGAGAAGGCAGGCAGAGAGAGCCGCTGGCATGAAATCACCAGAGTCAGACATGCTGAATCTTTCCCAGTAAGCTACGATCTCACGGTAAACACAGATTAATAGAAATGGGTTAGTTTAATGTGTGAGAGTTGGCCAAGAAGAGGCTAGGTATAATGGGCCAGGCAGTAATTAAATGAATACAGTTTCTGTGTAATTATTTTGAGTGTAAGCTAGCCGGGCGGGACGGAACAAGGAGCCCTGTGCCAGGTGGCTGGGACCCGGAACGCGGCCCACCCGCTCCTCATTACTACACCTCCTTTTCAAACTCTGTTGCTGATGGAGGCTGCTTGATAGGAGTTTGATTAAAATTTTTTTGTCATATGCTGGCCAGATGGCTCAGTGGGTAAAGGGCCAAGCTGGTGATCTGAGCACCATCTCTGGAACCCATATGGTAGAAGAGAACCAGCTACCACAGGAGGCCTGCATGCACCCACACAGTCAATCAATCAGCAAATTAAAAAAAAAATCCTGTTGTCTGCTACCATTTCATTCCATGGCTATTTTCCCGTCTTCCTTACTTATTTTATCCTCTTCTGCTCCTGGACTGTCTCTGACCTGCTTCCTTCCTCCTTCCAAATTGTTTTGATTATCCCACTCCCAATTTTGTATTGATTTCCACCACTCTGCAATCACTTTAAAATATATCATAATTCCTATTCTGGTAGAATTCCCCACTTCTGTTTTCATACCATCAGCATCCTTTAGAAAGCCAATATTCTAAGAATGTTTTCCAGGGAGTTTAGGATCATCCCTAATAGAATTTTCTTTGCTCTTTAAACTTAGGGTGAAGCCAGGCATGCTTGTATCCACCAGTATGTCTGTTTATTTCAAAGGCTAAGCAAAAGGATCACTATTGTTCAGGAGTTTGGAGCCCAACATAGGCAATACACAATAGTCCCATCTCAAACTTTCAAGCAGGAGAGCAGAGATACCAATGACATCATCATCCATCAGGTGCCTAGTCCAAATTCTGGGGATCATATTTAATTGTTATCACTACCAGACACAAAGCCAAACAAATTTTACATCTTGTTTTTTTTTGTTTTTGTCTTGTTTTGTTTTTATTACTCTCCTCCCCTCCAGCTGGGTGCTGCCCCTTTGGTCTAGAATATTTGGTGAATAAATTATAAATTTACTGAAGGGAAGAGGGAAGGGAAGGAAGAAGAATAATTTTTTTATTTGTGTACAAGCATGTATAGTACATAAATCTTGTTGAAAGTGAAACATAAAACCCCATCTGTGTTCGTTTTAGCCTTGTACTTTCTCAACCTACAGCTAAGCCACTAAGATGGCCTAGCAAGCTCCCAGATGCCCCCAGGTTCCTTCTTCAGTTTGGGATGCTTAACAGACTTCTGGCTTGCTCTGGGGCTTGTCCATTCTACAAGACACTGGGATTTCAGATGTGATTCCAGACAGCATTTGATGAGGGAAGAAGGATGTGAGCAATCACAGCTGTCGGCAGTAGGCTAGGTTCCGTTCTGGGCTACACATCTCAAAGGGAATTCTTATTTTAGCTCCTGAAAATTGAAGGCAAGGCTTAAAAAGTCACTGAGCAGGTATGATATAGGCTAACTAGTTCAGCCTAACAATACCCATGCTGAGACCAATTTTAGGGATACAGAGAGGATTAAAACACAGCACTTGTCCCATAGGCTCACAATCTGATAAGGGAGACATACAAGTAAATATGTATTGACCTTGTATTGATAGCCACTTAAAAAAGAACAAAGCCACCTGCAAGATGATTTACTGGGTGAATGTACTCACCTGCAAGCCTGATGATCTGGGGCCCACATGGTAGAAGTGCAGAACTGAGTCCTCCAAGTTATTCCTTGACCTGCACAGGGTCTGACCTCCACACAAGTGCAGTCATTCAAAGAAGCAACCAAATGTATAAAGATATATATATATATATATATATATATATATATATATATATAAAATAAGTATATGTAAAGTATGTTTCTATTATATAATAAATAATATATTATTTATGTGTGAGAGATATAAAAATGTTGTTGGCACAAAAATATGAGGATAACCTAAAATGAATTAAGTAAATTACATTATCTCCACAAAAATATTGTGTATCCATAAATCTTTTTGTTTGTTTGTTTTTTGTATTTTTAAGACAGGGTTTCTCAGTAGCTATGGCGTCTGTCCAGGAACTCACTCTGTAGACCAGGATGGCTTCAAACTCACAGCCTGTCTCTGCCTTCTGAGTCCTGGGATTAAAAGTGTGCGCCACCATCTCCTAGCCATTAATCTTTTTTTAAACACATATGTGTGTGCCTGTTTGAGTTTATGTGCACCATATGCATACAGGTTCCGAAGAAGGCCAGAGAGCATCAGATCACCTGTACCTGGATTTACAGGTGGCTGTGAAGAACCTCAGGTGGTGCTGGGAACTGAACCCTGGTCCTCTGCAAGAGCAATGAGCATCTCTCCAACCTCCAGTAATTGTCTTCAAATTGTTTTAGATGACATTGAAAACTGCTCATGATTCAGTACCAAAGTAATAAAGGCATAAAGTAAAAAAAGAATGTTGTATGGTCCTCTGCCTCTGGCAGTCATTCTGTTCCTTTCTTCTGTGATGTTCCCTGAGCCTTAAGTACAGGAGTTGTATTATAGATATATCAGTTGAGACTGGGCACCCCAGATCACTTGTTATTATTATTAGTTTTTCAAGACAGGATTTGTCTGTGTAACAGCCCTGGCTTTGTAGACCAGGTTAGCCTCGAACTCACTGAGATTCACCTGTCTCTGCCTCCCAAGAGCTGGGATTAAAGTCGTGCATCACTACTGCCTAGCAAATAATTATTTTCTAATCCTTTGTTCTTAAATATTTTAGTGTATTTCCTCACAACAGTACAGATATAGTATAATTGCAAAGATTAGAAACATTACATTAGTGTAGTATTACGATCTAATCTGTGAATGTATTCAAATTTTGTCAAGTGTCTCACTAATATCCTTCATAGAGAAAGAAAATAATTGTTGGGCATGGTAATGCACACCTTTAATCCCAGCACTTGGGAGGCAGAGGCAGGTGGATCTATGTGAGTTTTAGGCTAGACTAGCCTAGTTTATATAGTGAGTTATGGGCCAGTTAGGGCTATGTCATGAGACCTTATCCCCTTCTCATCCTCCCTCCCCCCAAAAAAGAAGAAAGTGAAGTTCTTTTATTCTGGTCTAGACTACTATATGGAATCACACATTATAAGTAGTTGTTGGGGACGTAGACAGATGACTCGGTGACTGCATGTTTGCTCTCTTCCAGAAGAACCAAAGTTGAGTCCCAGCAACTAACATCAGGAGGCTCAAAACCACCTGTAACTCTTAATTCTCGGGGACCCAACACCCTCTTCTGGCCTCCTCGGCACCTTGTATACATGAGGCATACACACGACAGAAAGAAATAAAAATATTTTAAAGATTTTAATAAAAATGAATCTTTAAAATAGTTTTAAAGTTTCTTTTTTTTTTCTCTTTAAACTGGAGTTTAAAGTTTCTTGGTCTTTTGTGATTTGACAGTTTTGAAAAATGTGTTTATTTTGTAAGCTTTTGTTTTAACTTGAGTTTTGATGTTTCTTCATAACTAAATTCAAGGTTATGTATATATGATGGAATACTACAGAGCTGGTATATTGTCTCAGGGACTCACTCGGGTGTGTGATGGCTGTGTATCCCATGGCAACAGCAAACTTAGTTCATTTGTTGAAAGTGGCATCTACCGAATTTCTCTACATAAAAATAGCTTTCTGCCTTGTGTCTTTTTCCTTTTGTTTTGTTTTTGAGATGGAGGTTTATGCATGTGCTTAGGACTGTCTTGAATTCATGGACTCAAGTAACCCTCTGCTCCTCTCCCCACCAGTAGCTGGGACTATTGGTGCATTTCACTATACCCTGCTTACTCACACAGTAAAGTGACTATTTTAGCTCTGTGCTTAATGCATGTCTTTTGGGAAGATCATTTGCGAATACCCACAAATGTTAACATTAATTGATGATGCTTGTTTGAAACAGTTATTACTATAGAGATCACCAAATAATTGTCTAATTCCATCATTATTCCTTATAGTTTTTTCTTCCTGCAATATAGGAAAGCCTCTTTGTTAACTTTTATTTGTTGCTTTATCAACTTTGTCCCCTTTGACTTCTGTTTTCTGCTGTGCATGGTATCTTATGCCTGCAGCCATTACTACCATTATCCACATTGATATAACAGCATTTTTCAGCCTTGACTGGCTTTGTTGTTCCTTCAGCATTTCTTCATTTGTTAGCCTTCCTTCCCTGGCTTTCTGTCACTGCCTATCAGGCTCACTTTGTACTCTACTAGCCCTTGCGCTGGGATAATTTAGTTTCCTAAAAACACTAGTTCCATTTAGTGGAGAATGCTTTTTTAAAAAGAAATGCTGGGGCTAGACATGGTGGCACACAACTACAAGTTCTTGTGGGTCTGAGGTAGGAAGGTCAACCTTTAAGGTCAACCTGGCTAAACAACAGAGCTAAGTGCTAAGCATCATTCCTCACTGCCTCTATGATGCCATTGCTTGTAGGGTCTTTCAGTGAGCAAGACTAGAAAATAAACTCACACCTCACTTTGTTCTGAACATCATTCTAATTAATTAACTTCTTGGGTTGGGTGTGTTATTATTGCACACGTGTGCTGTGGTGTGTATTTGTGTAGAGGTTAGAGGACAATTTTCAAGAGTTGGTTCTCACCTTGGACCTTGTTGAGACAGGGTCCTTTTTGTTGTTTTTCCTGCTGCACAATATACTCCACACTAGCTGGCCTGGACGCTTCTGGGCAATTCTGTTTCCACCTCTTATGCTCTATAGGAATGCTTAATTACAGATGTGTACCACTGCATCTACTTTTTTACCTAGTTTCTGGGGATTAAACATGTCAATGGCTGGCTGGTGGTGGCAGCTCCTCCTTTTAATCCCAGTAGAGGCTGGCAGATCTCTGAATTTGAAGCCAGCCTTGTCTACATAACGAGTTCTAGGACAGCCAGTGATACACAGAGAAACCCTGTTTTGAAAAACCAAAAAAAAAAAAAAGTGTGTCAAAGAATCAGTTTCTAAGTCCAGAAGCAAAAGTAAGAATCCAACTATCTTGTATAAAGTTTTTCTTACTTTAAAAAAAAATGCCAACAATAATCCAGGAAAATTAGAGTAGAGTCGGAATGGAATAGAAGTTTCCAGAGGAAGCGCCATTGAACTCATGATTAGGTTGGCATGTGGAGAAAAAAGGAACTGAGTGAAGAAGAGAAGTCAAGGTTGACACTTGAGTTTCTAGCTTGGGAAACTTGGTGAGTTTGTTTCAGACACAGAACAGAGGAGGAGGAGCAGGCTTGAAGAGAAGGAGGAAGCGTGCCATTTCAACATAACCACAAATTAAGAAACAAATTCTCAGAGGTGACATGGTATGTCCAAGATGACTGGAAACCCAGAGCTGAGATTCCAACCCAGGTCTGTCTGACGACAAATCTCTGTGTTGCTCAGCACTGCCACACCTCCTTCCATACTCAGAGTGGGAATGTGGACCAACCCCTAGGGATGGGCAGACCATGGGGACCACTTACAGTGTGAGTAACGTGCTCTCTTCCATGTCTGAAGAGAGCGACTAATAACATAAGCATATTTCCACAGGCATAATTCCTATTATTAGCATGGTGCCTGTTGTGACTCAACACTGCCGTCCTCTGGCTCCCGCGTGAAAGCGCTAAGATGCACCTGATACTGGGGGGTGTTTATGATGTGTCTTCTGTAAGGATTGTGTATGAAGCAGTATGGCATGTGTGGTACAGTGGAAAGATCTTGGAGATAGAGACTGGAAATAGACGTTCTAATGATGTAAAGAAGGCTTGGTCAGTGGAAGAGGTTGTTATTGGGTCTCTGAGCTTTACTTCTGCATATCCAGTTCAGTCAGGACTCCTTTAACCCACCAGCCTATTCTACACCACACACATGTAAAGAGATAGCAGTACAGGGTTGTGGATAGTACAGTGTGCAGCATAGTCCAGCACTTTAGAGTGAACCGATTTGAATTCAAACAGCGGTGCCAGGCTGCTTGAAGGAAGGGAATCACTTATTCTGAGTTCATTTTTTTTCTCGTTTGTATGATTCAAGTAGTAAATATTATCTAGAAGTTTGAGGCACACCATAGGCCTTCAGTGAAGACTAATTATATTCTCTTGCCTTTTCCATCCCTTTAACCTTAAACGTCATTGCTCCTGATTTCTGTCTCTAGCAACTCCAAAGTTTACATTTTCTTTCTCTCTCTCTCTCTCTCTTTTTTTTGGAACTTTTGAGATCTTTTTCATTTGAAATTAATCTTAATGCTATTAAATTCACAAATATGCTATTTTTTATTACCCAATCCTAATTATCTAAAACACAAATTGCAAACATACAAATATCTATTCTCTCCACATATCAGTGCCCATTTATCATGGTTTTGGAAATGGGGAGAATAGATTCCCCTTAAATTGCAAGTCAGTAGGTGTTTCTTTACAGTTAACTTTAGCAAAATTCATACAAAATAGTAATTAACAATGATCTTCTTTACTTGTTAACTCACAAGGAAACACCTTCAAATCTGCGTATTTTTGTTAAAGTTTCTGTACTAAAATGTAGAAAAACTGAACTACACAAATATTGAAAAGTTAAAAATTCCTTAATTTTTTATTCCTGGTACCACTACCACAATTTACAGGGCAATATACCTGATGTAATGAAAAGAAAAAGACAAAGCTACAACCAATAAAAGACCCCAGGAATGTACATCTAATTGACACTACATTGCATTAATCAATAGCTGC
Organism: Ondatra zibethicus; assembly: GCA_004026605.1. Lineage (NCBI taxonomy): Eukaryota > Metazoa > Chordata > Mammalia > Rodentia > Cricetidae > Ondatra > Ondatra zibethicus. The sequence goes on along the minus strand of PVIU01007217.1, from coordinate 9,872 downwards.
ACTTTTTGCAAACTGTGGCTCTGACAGTCCTGAACAAGAAGGGCCTCCTGTTTAAGCTTCAGTAACTTTCCTGACTATGGATCATCGCTTCTTCTGTGGCAGGTTTTTACAGTTCTTCTAACGCATTTAGGATGACTGTCTCAAAGTAACCTTCAGCTTTCCTGACAACTCCTCGCTCTCTCTCCTGCTAAGAACTGTAGCCCTTTTCTGCTGTTTTTTTTAAAACCTTCTGCTACCATATCCACCACTTCCACCACCAGATCCATAGCCACCACCACAGGGACTGCCTGAGCTTCTTCCACCAACACTGCCCCCTTTCATGGGTCCATAATTTGATTGCTGTTGTCTACTATAATTTCCAAAGTCATTATAGTTCCCATCACCATAGTTACCTCCACCAAACTTTCCTCCTTCATTGTAACTGTCATATCCTCCTCCACCACCACCATACCCACCACCTTGGTTTCCATAGCCTGGTCCACCACCACCATAGCCTCCTCTGCTGCTGTAGCCAGGACCACCACCATAGTTGCCACCATCACCTTCAAATCCATTATATTCACCATCACCACCTCCATAACTACCTCTGCTGCCACCACCTCCACCACCATCACCTCCTCTTCCACCAAAGTTTCCACCATGACCAAAATTACCTCCACCACCTCCAAAGTTGCCTCCACGACCCATAAAATAGCCAGATCCACCTCCACGGCCTCTCTGTGATCCAGCAGACTGCATCTCTTGTTTAGAAAGGGCCTTTTTCACTTCACAATTATGCCCATTAATAGTGTGGTATTTCTGAAGAACAATTTGATCAACTGTGTCATGGTCATCAAAAGTCACAAAAGCAAATCCTCTCTTTTTCCCACTCTGCCTGTCTTCCATAACTTCTATGGTTTCAATCTTGCCATACTTTTCAAAGTAGTCTCTCAGGTTATACTCTTCTGTATCCTCTTTAATACCACCAACAAAGATTTTCTTCACTGTTACATGGGTAGCGGGCTTTACAGAGTCCTCTCTAGAAACAGCTCTCTTTGGCTCCACCACCTGCCCATCAACTTTGTGTGGCCGAGCACACACTGCAGCATCCACCTCTTCAACACAAGAGTAGGTCACAAAACCAAAGCCCCTGGAACGTTTTGTTTGTGGCTCTCTCTTTACCACACAGTCTGTAAGTATGCCCCATTTCTCAAAATGTACTCTTAAGCTATCATCTGTGGTTTCAAAGCTCAGACCACCAATAAACAGTTTCTTCAACTGTTCTGGTTCCTTTGGATCATGGCCCTCCATTTTGAGACCGGACTTGCCTCTTCCAACTCAAGTTCAATATGGGCTACATTTTCTTTCTTTTGTTTTGTTTTTTCCCCTAAGGGCAGGGATTGAACCCAGAGACTCACACCTGCTAGGCAAGAACACATGGAGCTACATGGCAGTCTTTGACAGTTTCTTTATACCCTTTCCTATTTTCATGTGTGCCTTCATTGTCAGAAAACCAAATAAAAACAGTTTGGTAGTAAAAGATACACCATCCAGATAATCAGCATCATTACAGCCCGATGACTCACAAGCTTACTTAATAGAGAAGTAAAAGGCTTGTACTTTAACACTGCCTCCCGGATAGTCAGGATATTCAGGAGGTTCCTCCACCCCCAACCCTGTGGCAATCCAAAGCAAGGTTGGGCAGTGAGGAGGTATGAAATAGTTGTTGCCAGTTTAGCTAAAAAAAAAAAAATGCCCTTCTCTCTAGGGCCCTAACAAGTCTGGGGGTGTGAACTGAGTTCAGTTCTACACCTATTAAGTGCTAACTATGACACAATAGGAACAGAGAGTAGGGGGAAATAGTAGTTTTCAGTGTGTGTGTGTGCATGTGTGCATGCGTGTGTGTGTGTGGTTTGGCTAAAGAAAGAGAGGAATCATAAAATAAAAATCTGGAGATAAAAGAAATAGTGGGATATCCTGGGCTCATGTTGATTCATGAGAGCTGTTTAGTTTTTATTTTTTTTTTTTCACTTATAACATTTTACCATCCCTTACTCTACAGTGGTGGCTCTCAGCCTTCCTAATGTTACCACTTGCTGCGGGAGCTACTTCTGCTCCTTCAGCCAATAGCCTTTAGAATACCAGCCCACTGGTGTGTGTTCTCTTTTGTTTTAAAAAGCAGCGGTAGCCGTGTGCTTGCTCTCTTGCTTCCTGCTTCCGGCTGTTAGACTTTGTTCCTAATCACATAGAGGGCTGTTGTCTGGGACAGTGATCTGTAAGTTTTTTCTCTTTAAATAAATAACCATTTTATTAATCACAATTCCAAACTGGTGTGGGATTGTTTTATGACTTATGCCTTCAACCACCCTTTCATATGGTTCATGTTGGGATGACTCCCAACCATAAAGTTATTTTCATTGCTACTTGATGACTGTAATTTTGCTACTGTTAGGAGTCGTGATGTAAATATCTGTGTTTTCTGATGGTCTTAGGTGACCCCTGTGAAAGGGTCACTTGACCCTCGAAGGGGTCACGACCCACACAGGTTGAGAAACACTGATCTAGAGACTATTAAAGTCTTGCATTTTATTCAGTGACTGTTTACATGTGATATTCACAAAGCTAAATCAAATTGCATTTCTGCCTACCAACTCTATCTTCAGATTTAAAATTTTTTTAATTATTTTAAATTATTTTATTTTATGTGTATGAGTGTTTTGCCTGTATGTGTGTATAAGTACCATATGTATGTCTTGTGCCTATGGAAGTCAGAAGAGGGCATCAGATCCCCTGGAACTGGAATTACAGATGGTTGTGAACCTCCATATGGGTGTTGGGAATCAAATCCAGTCCTCTATAAGAGCAGCAAGTGCTCTTAACCACTGAGCCACGTTTCCAGCTCCTTCATTTGTTTTGTTTTAGATAGGATATCATGTAACCTAGGCTGGGATTGAACTCACTATGGAGCTGAAGCTGTCTGGTCTTAAAGTCCTAATCCTTCTGCCTGTACCTTCCAATGCTGGGATTCCAGGCATGTACTGTTACTCCTGGCTAAATATGGCCCTTTTTAAAAGTTGTATTTTAAGAACGTTAACTAAACTATATGAAGAAATATAACTAAATTATATGAAGAAAGGTAATAAATGCAGATAGTGCTTGCTTTGCACAGCTCTGAAATGCATGAATTTTAGTTTTCACAGTTTAGCTTACCATCATTCCTCTAGCAACATAATTCAAATTTCATTTCTCATAGTATAGTAGTTAAAAGTAGATGCAAAGGTATGAGCATTGCTGGTAGCTCTTTAGTTTAGAATTCACCGAGTAACTCACAGAAGCATGTCCTGATCAGTTGTGAGGCGTCTCACTCTAGTCTACCAGGGACAGCCACTGCACATCTGCTACTCAGTCCTTGTACAGACAGCAAAGTAGATCTTGTGCTGCCTTTTTTTCCTACCAGTAGCCATTTTACAAAAAGAATCGGCAAAAATTGAAAAGTGAAATGAAACAAAGAAACAAAAAGTGATCAGGCTCAAAGTTAAACTTTAATGTAAAAGCAATTACAGAAGAAATAGGAACTGGTAGAGTGGCTCATAGGCAAAAGCCCAGAAAGCTTGATGATCTCAGGCCAATCTCTAGTTGTTCTCTGACCTCCACACATGTGCTATAGCATGCACATACACATGCACACACATCATTCATACACATACAATAATAATAAAAATAAGTCAGGCAGCACACATTTAACCCCAGCTCTTGGGAGGCAGAGGCAGGCAGATATTCTGTGAGTTTGAGGCCAACCTGGTCTACAGAGGGAGTTCCAGTACAGAAAAACCCTGTCTCAAAAAAAAAAAAAAAAAAAAGAAAAGAAAGAGTTGAGTATAGGAATTTTGACACTACTTCCATTTGGGAGACTATACATATGTAGCCAGAGGAACTTAGTGAAAATGAACTTACTGATCTAAGTGGAGAAACTGTGACCCAAAGCTTGAATGTGTCCTAGAGAAAGTGAGACCAGAAAAAAAGTCCTATCAGAACAATTCTAAAATGTATTTAATGTCATGTCATTGAAAATACAAAGCCAAAAAGAAAAAAGAAAAGAAAAGAAAATACAAAGAAGAACATGATGTTGGAAATGGATCTAAGCTTAGAAGCAAGCATACTCTTAGCATTGAAGATTGCCCATTCGTACTGTAGGTTACACAAAAAACAAAGCAATCAGTGTACAAATTACTGTCAATCATTTTTAAACAAAGAAATAAAATACTTTTAGTGTTTTGAATGGAATATTTTCAATTATACTGTGATGTGGGATTCCCCTCTGTATGCTGTTAATACCATTGGTTAATAAAGAAACTGTCTTGGACCTGTGCAGGGAATAGAGGTAGGGGGGTAAAGCTAAACTGAATGCTGGGAGAAAGAAGGGCGGAATCAGAGAGAAGTCATGTAGCCCCACTGGGGACACACACTGGAACTTTAGCCGGTAAGCCACAGCCACGTGGTGATACACAGATGAATAGAAATGGGTTAAATTAAGATGTAAGAGTTAGCCATTGAGAAGCTAGAACTAATGGGCCAACCAGTGATTTAATTAACACAGTTTCTGTGTGGTTATTTTGGTTATGGGCGGCCAGGACAAACAAGCGGCCCCTTAAAACAATTGTGTCTGAAATAAGTGGAAAAAGAACAGTCTTTTCAACACATGGTTCCAGGACAACTGTATATCTACAGGCAAAAGAGTGATGTTAGACATCTACCAAAAAAACAGACTCAAAACAGATCGAAGACTTATATGTAAGAACTAAAACGGAAATTCCTAGAAGGATCATGGATATAAATCTTTTTTTAACCTTGAATTAGGAAATAGTTTTCTATGATAACAAAAGTGTAGAGCAACCAAAAAAATGTAAAATGACTACCAAATTTTAAAACTATAATGAAATTGGTACGAGCAGAAACTGGAAAATGCTACATCTCAGGGCCTATTTTATTAATCATCTAATCTAGACTTAAGGTTAAATGATACAGTAAATGTTAATTATTTTGTGTCTATTGCTGTTATATTATGAAAATCACATACGAAAAGAAGGTTTAGTGGGAAAAACACTTGTCACAAGCCTGATGGCCTGCAGCCCATGTAAAGCTGGGTACAGGAGCTCAACCATCTGTGATTCTAGTGCCTGCTTTCAGGAGGATGAGATACATAGACAGAACCACCAGAAGCTAGAAGCCAGCTAGCCCTTCCACAGCAGTGCACAGCAAGAGAGACCTGTCTCAAGCCAAGGTGCAAGGCAAGGACTGACTCCCTACATTGTTCTCTGTCTGGCTTCCACATTCCCAAACCTTGGTAGACTTGCACCCATACTCGGCACATACATCATACACATGCACATGTGTGCACACGTGTGTACACACACATGCACAATACACACACACACAATCGAGTAAATAGTTTTACAGTGTTTGAAAACAATCATTTTCAATAAACCATTTGCACCATTCACAGGTCAATCAAGATTTCAATAGATGCCTTTGTTATTTCATTTTTATGTTACTTATTATAAAGTATTGACCAACATTCTCACCAAAACTATACTAGGAGAGCTGGTAGTTAAACATTTACCAGCAGCATACCACTAGCTGGAAATGGTACCAAAGATCCTAGTATCTAACATCTCTTATCATGTTACATAGTCTCAGCTTGATGCTTAGAACTTGTCCCAGTCACAAGCAAATGAATGGATGGCCATATCAGATCATGTGCTATTCCTATGCACTTTAACACTGCCTCCCTGGATATCCAGGAAAATCTGTTTTCATGGCATTCCGGAGTAAGGACAGGTAGTGAAGAGGTGTGAAGCTAGTTGTTACCAGTTCAGCTGAAAAAATGCCCTTCTCTCAGGACTTCTAGTAAGTCTGTATACCTGGCCTGGGCTGAAGAGCCAAGAGGATTAGGCCTAGACAAAGACCTGCCAAGTCCTCTATATGGGCAGACAGAAGAGCATATTGTTTTGGGACTTTTCTCCCCTCTCTTTTACTCAACTCCCTGAGGTATAGTCTTTAACTGGAAATTAAACAGAGACTTGGCCCCATGAGAGCCAGGTCTGAACTTGGCTTCCAGTCCAAAGCACTCTCCTTGGCTCTAATCACTTGGAACATTACTTCAACCTTATCTTATTTACCCAGAGTCTCCTCAGGAGGTGAGCCAGGGATTCATAAAAATAGGCCTTTACTTTTACATAAAGCCCTTTCCAGTTTACAGGGCTTTGTCCATGCAAGCTGTGTAAGCCCCCTAGTGGCCTTGTGTGGTGAGTAGGAAGGAAATAGTAAATCTCTTTATTGATAAGGAAAATGAGGTTCAGAGATATGGAACCTATTTTAGGGCTGGAATCCAGGTATGCTAACCCAAAAGTTTGTTGTCTTCTGTGAAATAGAAGTATTATACCCTAGAACTAGAAGTACTCAGAATTATTATAGTTATTTGCAATAAAAGTGCTTCCCATTCACTTTCATTGTACCTTCATATCCTGTTTTTGAAGCTGATGTTAAAACTTCACATTAAGGGGTTGGGGATTTAGCTCAGTCAGTGGTAGAGCGCTTGCCTAGCAAGCGCAAGGCCCTGGGTTCAGTCCTCAGCTTCAAAAAAAAAAAAGACAAAAATAACAAAAAAGACCAAAAAAACCCCCCAAAAAACTTCACATTAAATGAATAATAAACCAAAGTTCAAAAAAACCTAAGGAAGTTGTCCTGCATCACACAGCAGACCTATTGGAGCAGGGGTTTAAGCCCAAATCTGAGTTCCCAGTGTCACACCCATAGCTCTGAAGTAAGTGAATAGCCCCGGACACATGAAACAATATTTTTGAGAAAGAAAAGAAAGTAAGCTGAGTTTCCACTGCTCAGTCGTTAATAAATATTCCCTATGAACCACGTCTTCACATTGTACTAGGTACAGAGTAAGAGGGACGTAAAATAGATTTGATCACTGTGCTTAAAAGTGCTTATATTTGTGTGTGGGGGTGGTAGTAGTGCATATAAATGATTAAGTGTAAATTGTGTAAATCCTGGAATATTATGAGATCATTAGGAGAGGAAATAATGAGGACAGAGAGATCTTTGAGAGAAAATTACTCAGGAGAGTCCAGGGAAGTCTTTTTGAGGAAGTGATATGTAAGTTGAGACCAGGATCCAAGTCATAATGAGGCAGAGAAGAGTGTGTCCTTGAGCAGAGAAAATGGCAAGCGATAAAGCCATGGAGAGGCAGGCAAGGGTCACACTGGAAGGATCTGTGCCCATCGGGAGGGATTTGAGCTTTTCTCTTAGTGAGAAATCTTGAAGAGCTTTTAATCAAGGGAGACTTATGAACTAATTTATGTTCAAAATATCACTCTGGCTATTGAGAGGAATGAAACTGCAGAGGCAAGAGGAGACATGGAAAAAGAGACTTTTTTTTTTTTCAGAAGCCCAGGTGAGATGGAAACCTAGACTAGGCCCAAAGCAATGTCAGTGAAAAGGGAAACCTGTAAGTGGTAAATTGAAATATATACCAGATATTATCCTGGGTATTATAAAGTTTCTTATTTAAACTCACAACCAAGGAGTGTAGTTGTTTTCCAGACTTTTGTAGATGAGGAAGCTGAAACTGAGAGACTTAATGACCATATTTTATATTTTCTCCTCCTTCAAATAATAGTGATCTCTTGGGTAGAAAAATTCATATTCAAAACCCAGAGTAAGTATCATGGTGATGTACATAGAAAACTCCATGTGAAATCCTGTCTGCCCCAGATGATAGAGTCAGTCTAGATAGGGAACATCTGTGCTTAGAGATTAGTCTGGTAGAAAACTGTATTTGACCTAGCAAACCATTAGGTTACCAGTTCTGGATTTTAGGCGGTAGAACCTTCTTAAAGCTGAGCAATCAAAAAAAAAAAAAAAAAAAAAAAAAAAAAAAAAAAAAAAAAAAAAAAAAAAAAAAAAAAAAAAAAAAAAAAAAAAAAAAAAAAAAAAAAAAAAAAAAAAAAAAAAAAAAAAAAAAAAAAAAAAAAAAAAAAAAAAAAAAAAAAAAACAACTAACTCAGAAATCCAGATAACTGGACACAAATGTCTCATGTCACAGATAAGAAAACAAAATCTAAGTTCCAAAGGGTCTGGGGGATGCCAGAGACATGTAAATGACAGAGACAGAATGGGGGCTAACACCAGGTCTTTAATGCCCAGCCATTGGTTCCCGTAGCACTGAGCTGTATCATTTGATGGACCCAAAAGTCCTTTTTCTGTATCAAACAAACTGGGTGAGGAAACTGCAGATCTCATTTCTACTCCTGGGTGGGCTCTTGCAGAAACACAAGGTCTGTATCATTTACATAAAGAAGGTATAAGTCCCCTAAGGTAGCCAGCCTACATCTGAGAAGCTGGCTAGAGCTGTCCCCAGGATTTGAAGCTCCTATCCCTAGACCTCTGTGAACTTCCTCTGCTATGTGCTCTCTATACTTTGGGAAAAGATTTTTCTGTCCATCACTTTTACCATGGCATGGATTATAAAGAGTCAAATTCAAGTAAGGCATAGGCCCCGAATATTGCCATTTCGTGCTGTATGACCCCCAAGACAAATCTTTGCTCTGCCATAGGCCTATTTCTTTATCTGTTTGATACGGAGAGTGGCATAACGTTTGAAGGGCTTACTATTTATGATTGTGTGGGATCAGAACTATTAGTTGCACAATTCCAGGTCCCTGGCTCGGAGTGGATTCACCAGAACTCTTGGCTGCCAGGTGAGATAGAATTCATCAGGTGGGATGTGGTAACTACTGAGCTCTTCCTGCCCACCCTAATGCCAGCCCCCTCCTCCGCTCTTCCAGAGTCTCGGCTGATGACCAGAGGTGCCCAGGATTCAGAATCATTTCCTTCCTTGTATTCAGGGGAAGAGCCCCAGAGCCCCTCCCCCTTGCTCTTCACATGCCACTGTTTGAGTATAATTTGAGAGAGGCAGCTTCCTGTCTTAAAATATCTTCTCCACCGACTGGGAGGAAGAGAGATGTTGATGAAGGAGCAAGCACTCGGGAGTAAACAGGCTTGAGTGGGAACCTCAGCCCATCACTTCACCAGCTTTGTGTCCCCGCCCACTCCGATCCCGAGGAATACCCTCCGAACACTGAAAATTAGACGTGATGCTCGCAAAGTATTTGTGGAATAAAAGTTTGTAAACCTTTCTATTTAAAACGTTAAAAATAAAATATTAAGGGCCATCTTGTTACAAATTTTTTAAATGATTTGATTTGTCCAACAGTTTCGTGTGTGTGTGCGTGTGATGTATTGTGTGTGATGTACGTGTGTCAGAGAGCTTGTGTGGAGGTCAGGGTACCACTTCAGGCTTCAGTTCTGTCCATCCATCATGGGCTTTGGGATTGAACTCAGATCACGAGACTTGGGCAGCAGGCAGTTTTACCCACTGAGCAATCTCACCAGCCCCACAGTTTTTCTCAAAAACAATATGCAATGTAAAATCTTTCCACATGCTTCAATGTAGCAGGCTTTCTTGGACTGCCACCCCCCAAATTATGACAGGAAGACTTATTATTACTTATGAATGCTAGGCCTTAGTTTAGGCTTGTCCCGCTAGCTCTTATAACTTATTTTTTTTAATTAAATTTTTTTTTATTTCTCTCTGCTCCCCTCCCTGCCACTCCCCTCCCTCCCACTCCCCTCCCTCCCTCAACCCTCCCCCAAGGTCCCCATGCTCCCAAATTATTCAGGAGATCTTGTCTTTTTATACTTTCTACTTCCCACGTAGATTATATCTATGTAGGTCTCTCTTAGTGTCCGTATTGTTGTCTAAATTCTCTGGGATTGTGGTTTGTAAGATGGTTTTCTTTGCCTTATGTTTAAAAACCACC
>PVIU01007216.1:0-93874 GCA_004026605.1 Ondatra zibethicus | reverse complement strand
AAGAGAAGGCAGTAGGGAAGGATTGGGGAGTGCTTGGGGGAGTGGGAGGGCTGAGATGGAGGGCAGATATAGGAGCAGGGAAGAAGATATCTACATTAAGGGAGCCATTTTATGTGTGGCAAGAGACTTGGATCTAGAGGGGAACCCAGGTGTCCACAGGGATGTCCCCAGTAGGTCCTTGGGCAGCAGAGGAGAAGGTGCCTGAACTGGCCTTGCCCCATAATCACACTGATGATTATCTCGAATATCACCATAGAATCTCCGTCTGGCGATGGATGGAGATAGAGAGAGAGACCCACATCAGAACACTGGACTGAGCTTCCAAGTTCCACTTGAAGAGCAGAAAGAGGAAGAAGATGAGCAAGGAAGTCAGGACAGCGAGGGGTTGGTCCACCAACTGAGACAGTGTGCCTGATCTAATGGGAGCTCACCAAAGCCAGCTGGACTGGTTCTGAACGAGCATGTGATCAAACCGGACTCTCTGAATGTGGCTGACAATGGGGGCTGACTGAGAAGCCATTGATAAAGACACTGGGACTTGTTTCTACTGGATGTACTGGCTTTTTGGGCCCCTAATCTATTTGGAGGCACAGCTTCCTAAGCCTGGATGTATGGGGGAGGGCCTTCCCACAGGGCAGGGTACCCTGCCCTCTCTTAAGGCTGGAGAGGGAGGTAGGAGGATGAGTAGGAGAGGGATCAGGAGGGGAATGGGAGGAGGGCAGAAGTGGAAATTTTTGAATGGCAAAATAAAAATAAATAAATAAATAAAAATACATAGTATCCAAAAATAGATAAACAAAACTGTCAAATCTTGCCAAGGCAGGGTAAGATGGTTTTAAAAAATTTCCTGCCTTTAAAAATAATCTGTCAGTTATTCTAGGCCTTAGCCAAAGTTGGTTGCTTCAACACTGCAAACATGACTTTGGGTTATTGCCTAGGTAGCCAGTTGTCTCTATGATTTGTTGCATGTTTTGGAAGTTGTTTTATTACACTTCCTAATTACTCAGTTAACATTATTTCCCTCTCAGATATTTGATGGGGTTGAAGACTAGATAAACGTAGTTATTTTCCTCTCATGACTCGGCCAAGTTATTTATTATACAACTTAAACTAGTTAAAATAGGATATTTGTTCTCATTTTATATAATTCTATAGTAGGTTTAGAACTCTCTTACTTAAACAAAAGAGGGAGTGCTGCGAGAGCTCCTTCTGCTCCTTCAGCCAATAGTGCTTAAGATACCAGCCCACTTGGGCATGGTCTCTTTGGTTTGAAAAAAAGCAGCGGGAGCCATGTGCTCCCTCTCTTGCTTCAGACTCTGCTTCCAGCTACCAGACTCTTTTCCTGGTCTTGCAGAGTGCTGTTGTCTAGGACGGTGATCTATAAGTTTTCCTTTAAATAAATAACCCTTGTGTTAATCACACACACACACACACAAAAAATGAAGCAAGAACAGGTTAAGGGCAGCTGATCTACATAGAACTGGCAAAATAGATACACAGAGACTGTAGGCCAAGGATAAAGGCACCCTGGTATAAAATAGAAGCAATAACATATTAAACCTGACTATGGGCTTTTTAACCAGTGAAGACTTCCTTTTATAGATGAGTTCAAAGCATACATGCAGAACTGACTAGAACACTGCTTTTAAACTCATTTAGGCATTTAGTGGCAGAATCAAGAGTTGAACCCAAATTTCCATGTACTTTCTATTCCTTTACTTAGAAACTTGTTGGTAGTGCTTTTCATGTTGCCAAAATCTAAGCACCCAAACTACTCTCTCCTTGAAACCTTGAGTTAACTCATATAGGGTGGAGCTTTCTCTTAAACTAGAAACAGGTGTCTGCTGAGGGCCCCTGCTACATCTATGAAACACAAGAGGCTGCTACCAATGCCTGAGTAAAACTGATGACTAATATTCTATTTTAAACATTTTTTTGAAATTTTTGAGACAGGGTTTCTGACTAATATTCTTAAATAAATTGACATTCAGATTTGAGTATGGTCTAAAAAAGTAGATATCTAACTTTTTTAAAAAAATTTAATTTGTTTTACTTTTGTGTATTTGGGTGACTGCTTGCTTGTATGACTATATACTATGTGCATGCCTGGTACATACAGAGTTCAGAAGATGCTATCATATCTTTTGATACTGGAGTTACAGACAGTCGTGACTGCCATGTGGGTGCTAGGAAGCCAAATTCAGTCTCCTGGAAGAGCAGCCAGTGCTCTCTACTGAGGAGTCTTCTCTCTGACCCAAAATAGTTAACATTCGCCGCAGAAAGAATGATGAGACTCTTAGAATGAAATGTTAGAAATCCAACCAGTGCTTAGGCCACATCTTTAGCAGACGTTTTCCTCTTAGAGAGACCAGCAAGCTACTGAGGCATCGTATGTGAGTCCCTAGCTAACAGATTTCCTGGAGCCAGCTTCTCTTCCCTGGAGAAGTTTTGAGTTTATATCAAAATCAAAAGGGATTTTGGTTGCCACACACCTGTTTCTCTCCTCCTTCCCTGCCTTTTGCTTGAAATCAGAGAACCTTGCTAAAGGCTTGTACTGTGAAACGTCCTTCTCCTTCATAGGCAAGTATAAGATGTCTCTTCTGTCATGTGAACTGTTATTCCTTTCATCAAAGACTGTACAATGCTGTCTATCTCTGGTGGCAAGCCTAAACCCTTCTCAGAATTCCTACCATGCTATTGCCTCTCTGTCTATCTGTCCAAGATAACAATGTTTCTAAAGAACTCTTGAAAACCATCCAAAATGTTTCAGAGTCTTCATTGGAACCTTAGCATAGGATGGACCAGGAGATAAGATACAAGGATGGGGTATGAAGTTGTCAAAGAGGAAAGTTGTTGATACCTTTTATGGAAGCAAAAGACCTGAAGCATAGAAAACTTTTGGGCACATTCTAAGGTTCATATGTCTCAATCTTACCATCATAGTTATAATGTAGCATAAATCTGAGGCTGTCATGGTGAGACCTTCCAGAGCTGTAGGAAATAATTATTTTCTCTCTGTAGATATAAAGGATCAAAAGGGCAGGAATAGCAAAACTGTAGCACTCAGTCAGGTTTTATTAAATGCAGCACACAGCAAACTACACAAGGAGATAGGCTCCCCCAGATTGAGAAGGTGGCACAGAGATGGAGTCTGAGTCTGCTAGAAGGTCTGTGCTTATGTATGTCTGGAGATTAAATGATTTCCCTTTATCCCTCATAACTGGCTGGTGTGTTTATTCACAGGGGACTGGACAATCCAGACAAAGACAGGGAAGCTGGCTGCTTCTCACCACAGAAACCTTCCAGTGGGAGCCTTGGATGTCCAGCTGATCAGTTTCTGATAATGAGGATTGCCCTGTCCACCAAGGCCATGTCTTAGAGAAGAAGAAAAGGCTGGAAGTCAGCAACATTAAACATTTAAGTGCAAAGTATATCAATCTACATTTATCCCCCACCTTTCCTTGTCTGTCAGCCTCTTAGGGAACAGTCTGACTTGTACTTCCTAAATGAAACTATTAAAACTTAGAACAGGGCTTTAGCATGACACCCCTGAAGAGACAAACCATATCATAAAGTGATGGTTTTGAGGCTTTCTATCGTCTGCTTTTTCTGGATGCTTATATTAAGCCTTACATGTATCTCATTGTGTTCTTGGCACTGAACTAACACCAATACCCAGCCAGATCTATGTTGTTCAAGAAGATGGCTAATATGGACTAGGATCAAGACTCCTCCATGGAAAGTTGTCTGAGAGTACAATGTTGCTATGTACCTACATAGGATGAAGAAGGAGATACTTAGAGTTACAGAGTTTCCTAGACTTCTTGGCATTAATTCCTCCCTTTCAGAACAAAGTGGCTAAAGATTCTGCATAGGTTATGGTTCACTGTTTCTCAAGTGCAGGCTATGACTGCTCAGAATCTCCTGAAGCAGTTCATGGATCTGAAAGGAACACTGTTTATAGCAATGCTAAGGAATTCTTCATTTTATGCTCTTCTTCTCTTTCAAGCTTACAGTGGACATTTCCAGTGGCTACTTGGCATGTGGGCTATTCTAGTTTGCTCTTTTTGGTTGTGATAAAAACCATGATCAAGGGTCTAGAAAGATAGTTCAGTGACTATGGGACGTTGTTGCTTATGTCAAGGACCTGAGTTTGGTTCCCAACACACACATGGCACATCATAGCCAAGTGTAACTGCAGTTCCAGGGGATCTGACACTTCTTCTCACATCGATAGGAACCAGGCATCACATGGTATACATTTATTCCTGCACACAAAACATTTATACCCATGAAATAATATATATCTGAAATATTTTAGTGGTCAAAAGCAACTTGGGGAGTAAAGGGTTTATTTGACTTAGACATCTTGATCACAATCCATCATGAGGTGAATTCAAAACAGGTGTAGAAGCAGGAACTTAGGGGCAGAAATGGAAGCAGGAATCTTGGAGGTCTGCTACTGCTGCTTACTCTCTTCCTGCCCATGGCTTGTGCAGATTGCTTTTTACATAACTCAGGACCACCTTCCCATAAGTTGCACCACCCACCATGGGATGAACACTCCCACATCAACTATTAATGAAGAAAATGCACCACAGACTTACCTATAGGCCAATACAATGGAGGCTTTCCCCAAAGTTTCTTCTCCTGTATGATCCTATTTTGTTTCAAGCTGATAGGAAAATATAGCCATCACATGAGAATGTCATCACTGTGATGGTTAATGAAAGTACTGGAGCTTCATGGAATTTAAAGTTTTTGCAACATATTTTCTAACATGACTAATACCCATGTGTTAAATTTATACAAATAATACTTCTTTGAGGTCCTAGAAAATTAAGAATGTCAAGGATCCTGGGGCCAACATATCTGAGAACTGATATTATAATTCAAAAATTATCACCTATGGTAACCAAAATATGCTTGCTTTATGCTTAGAACAAAAGGTTCTAACCTACTAATGCAGTTGTTGGGGGTGTCTGTTACTTGGTTCATTACTATGCTAAAACATCTGGCTTCGGGGTAGCAGGAGGGGACCGGGAGAAGGGGAAGAAAGGAAAAAAATGTTATTTCTTTAATTATGTTTTTGAATGGAAAAAAATAAAATAAAAAAAAGAATTAATAAATTCTCATCCCCCCCCCCCAAAAAAAAAACATCTGGCTTCAATAACATAAAAGGAAAGGCTCTCAGTTAATAGGAAAGAAGTTCTTCCTGTGGAAAATGCACTGTAAGAAGAACAGTTCTCATCTGTGGCTGCAGGAGCATGAAGCTGGGCACTTGCTTGTGTCTTTGAGAATTAGAAAACAACAAGCAGGAAAGTATGGCATTCATCTGACCTTTTCCTTTATCCCTTTTTATTCAGTCTGGATACCAGTCCATTAGTATACCACCTGTGTTTATGATTGGTCTTCCTTTCTCAGTTCAGCTTCTCTGGAACTTCCCTCAAAGAAAAACAAAGAGGTGTCTCCAAGGTGAATCCAGATCCATGTGAGTTGTCAATCAAGATTAACTCTCACAGTGTGGTGGTGCGGGAGAATTGTGTGCATTCTGTCAATCATGATTTAAATAAATGCTGATTGGCCCATTAGCTCAGGCTTCGTATTAACTCTTATAAGTTATATTAACCCATTATCCTTATCTATGTTAGCCACATGGCTCAGTACCTTTTTCAGTGGGGCAGGTCACATCCTGCTTCTTCAGTGGTCCAAGCGGGAGTGCCGAGAGAGTTTCCTACTTCCCAGAATTCTCCTATTCTCCTTGCTCCACCTCTACTTCCTGTCTGGTTGTCCCACCTATACATCCTGGCTAATGGCCAATCAGCAGTTATTTAAATCATGATTGACAGAATGCACACAATTCTCCCGTACCACTTCCCCCTCTTTTTTTTTTAAAAAAAAAGAAAAATATCCATAGTCCATTTTTTGGGAATGTGGGCGTAGTATTCCAGGCTACTTCCAGCTGGTTGGGGGTGCTGATAATCTTATGCGGACCCAAAGAAAATTTAGAGTTATGATCAAGTCCTGACTGGAGTATCCTGTGAAGCTTGATCATCTCAAGCAGCAATCTTGAATCTGTTCTGGATGTAGAACTCAGACATCCGGGCCATCTGTTCTTACCAGAGATTTCTCAGGTGGTCTTCCTTGATCAAATCTGAGTTTTCTTAACTCAGAATGAATCCAAAGCCTCTCATTTCCTATGGAAACAAAAGCAAAATCTCTTCTCCAAAGTAATATACCTTTTGACTTCAATTTTGAAGTCAAGGTATTTTCAAAATACTCATCTTGGATTAGTTCAGCAGCATTTATAAGCAAATATCTTTTAGCAGTATCAAGATTCTCTGTGTATTTTCCATCTTTATGCAGCTTTATTTTAACCTCTATTTCTTTTATTTTCACTTTTAACTTTTGGCTTTTTGAGAGAGGTTCTCTGTGTATCTTTGTCCTGGAACTCCCTCTGTAGACCAGGCTATCCTTGAACTCACAGAGATCCGCCTGTCTCTGCCTCCCAAGCTTTGGGATTAAAGGTGTGTGCTACCACACCTTGAAGTCTCAGAGGTCAATCTACCTCTGCCACCACACCTTGAAGTCACAGAGGTCAATCTACCTCTGCCTCCAAGTGTTGGGATTAAAGGTGTGTACCACCACACCCAACTACTCTCTTTCTTTCTTTTTACCTTAAAAATTTTAACCTTAAGCCAGCATATATTTTTAACATACTGTAAACCATTCAGAGGTTTTCTTTGTCTTTGAATCTATCTTTACTGTATATCTCTCTTTTTCTGACTACACAAGTCTTTAATTTACCAAGCTATATGGGTAGGAAAAAAGCCATGGCTTTGATAGCTGGATCCAGCCCATTCCTTAGCTTTCTGCAATTCCAGCCTCATGGCAGAGGTACCGGCTGTAGCCGTGTTTATCGCCACAACTCTATGGCATACAAAGAACCAATGCAAAGATGACAGAAACAAGGTCCCGTTTCAGTCTGCCTTAGTATTTGTTAAAAACTGGGGAAGTATGAGTTGCTCAATAAATTAAATCAGTTCCATACATGGAACCAGAAACCCAGAATCCAGGGGTAGAGAACAGCAACCCGGAAGACGCTTATGCCGCCACGTGACAAAGAGTCGCCTGGAGGGTCGCAGTGTGAGCTCAAGGAGATTCATTCTTGGTTAGAGCATAGGCCAACAACTAAAAACCAAAACCAGAAGAAAATACTTAAAAACTACTAGAGGACAAAGGGATGCTATGCTCAAATAATCAGCAGTAAAATTGATAGTTCGCTTCCAAATATGAGAAAAATGAGCAATGTCAATGGGAGTAGATTGTTGCAATCTGGTAAAAATGATTTTAAAAATCAAAGAGAATATATGAAACAGCTTTGAATATCCATGTGATCTTGGTAAATGTGAAGGTCAACTTTATGGAAAGAAGTAAATGATATACCTTTGGACAGATGTGTAAGAACATTTCTAGGTAGTATGAGCTGAATAGCGAAGTTGTTCCCTCATTATTGGAAGGAGACACACCCACACACACTCTAGGAAAGAGGCAGTGCTGTCTGCCTGCCTTCTTAGTTTGTTGGGGAGTGTTGTCTTTCTCTGCTGCTGTTTCTATTACCATTCTTTACTGACCAGCAACTCCCTAGGAATCATCCAAGCTATCAGCATCAAATTGGAAGCTGAGGTACCCAGCTTTCTTGATAGATTCTTCTGTACACAGATAGCCACTGTTAGACTACCAAGCCCTTTATGTTAACCTACACAAAGAAAATCTCCTTTAACAGTGTGTGTGAGTGTGTTTTTGTTTGTGAGTATGAGTGTTTCCAGGACTGTTCCTCTAGAGAACTCTGACTAATACAGTCACGCAGAAATATGATTTCTTCCTTACTATAGTGCTGGTTCCTAACCTTTCCCCCAATTCCACATTTTCTTTTGATTCCAGATCAAGATGGTTTTTACAAGCATTTCCATTGTGCATCATTATCTTAAAGCCATAACACTCCGAAAAAGAGCTACAAACTAAATTTGATGAAAACAAGACACTTCGTTTCTTTTTAGGGACAACTATGAATATTGCTGACTTTCTAAATATAAACTTTAATCTTCAGTGTGATCTTAATCAGATAACTGTCTGTAACTAGAAAGAAATAAACATATGGTAAATACTTTTATTTTAAAATGTGAGAAAAGGAAAAGGATCACAAGCCATGTAAGATTAGGAGAGCAGTCAGTCAGAGGTTCTGAAGGCCAAGTAGCAATGCAACATGCCATGCAAATGAAGCTGAGGTAATGTAAACCTATACATCTTGCCTTTTCCCCTACAAAGTCTTATCTTCCAAAAGAGTAATTAAAAGGTAAAAAATATATATCATTTTTAAATGTAATGTAAGTAAAAGATTATGGTTTTCCTTTGCCATAATATCAAAACCTAAACTTTCTCTACAGAAGTCAACTATCAGGCTCATGAAGAGAAGGGTGAATGTGGGTCTGGATGATGGTAGTAGCAGGTGGACAAAACAGAGCATACCTAGCTGAGTTAAAAGCCTGTTTAAGTGTTCAGAGATAGGCTATGGAGCATGTCTGATCCCAGTCACTCTTCCAATGAGGAGAGTATTTTGTCTATGAGCAGAAATGGCAAGAGAAATTCAATCTGTGAGAATATGACAACATAGAAGGAAGTTTGGCCACCAGGTGGAAGAATCTGGAATGGCTTTTAATCAGTGAGACTTTCTGGGGCAAATTCTATTCACAAATATGAATCAAAAATGAATAAATATAAGTAACTGTGAAATAGATAATCCTTAGAGCCTTCTACAGTTTATAGTGTTGATTAAAGGACAAGATAAATATTTTAAGAGAATATTTTAAAAGGAAAATGAACAGAAAGAAGTTAAATAAAGTCACCTAAAACTAGACATTAAGATCAACCCTAGACCCTGGCTAGTTGTGGAAAAGCGTACTAGTTAGTTTTTCTTTCTGTAAAAAAATACAT
The DNA here is from genome assembly GCA_004026605.1 of Ondatra zibethicus. Taxonomy (NCBI): domain Eukaryota; kingdom Metazoa; phylum Chordata; class Mammalia; order Rodentia; family Cricetidae; genus Ondatra; species Ondatra zibethicus. Next base: position 84,880 of record PVIU01007216.1, on the reverse strand, counting down.
GATGAAAGTAACAATGTAGGGAATGCTTATTCTGGTTGGTTGCTGGAGGATAAGACCAAAGTAAAGGGACAGGTAAAGAATGCCAGACCTCAGAATGGTACTGCTCACATTTAGAGAGGGATAACTTCAATTTATCTTCCCTAGAAACTTCCTCACAGGCATGCGAAAAGGTTATAGCAGATTCTAGATCCTGCAAGGTGACCATCAATAGTAACCACTTCACAGAAAGCAAGCATTGTTTCCTCCCTGGGCCGCAACTCCGAATACCAGTATCAGCCACCCACATGCCAGAGTTCCGCTGACCATGAGGAGAGTAATGCACAGCAGACATAATGTCAAGATTAGAAATGTAGCACTAAGGAATGGATGGTTAGGTGCCAGAGTCTGGGTTGTCCTTCCTAGCGAAAGGCATTTCATTTCTCTAGGGGACAGGATGGTAATTAGCTATCTGATTACATGACTTGTTTGGAAAGATTCTGATCTAAAAATAAAAATCTCATAATCCTATAATGAGTTCAGCAACAGAATGGATGCCTTCACCCTAAATGTAAACATATCCTCTAACTTCATCTTTCAGATTGGCGGTTTTAAATAATGCTTAGCACTGTCAAGGCTTTCAAACAAAAGAACAAAAATACAGTTGACATTTTCTCGGACAAGGCTGGAGATGTAGCTCAGCAGTAGAGCAGTTACATTGGAAAGATGAACTCCATCTATAAAGGGCTGACAATACAGAGAGAGGAAAGAAAATAGGAAAATTTGGTAGTGGTACCTCAGTTTTTCTATAACTTCTTTGATTCTTTAGATAAAATTTCTGCCTTTGTCTACCAGGAATCATGTGATAGAATTAGAAATTAGCCAATGATCACATTAAACAATTTCCTAGAATAACTAAAACAATGGAACTTGTCTATAAAGGGTAACAAGATGCTCAGATAAGAAGTGGAATGGGGTAGGGAGAAGGTGGGTGAAGCCGGGGTACTGGAGGGAGAGGGAACTGGGATTGGTACGTAAAATAAGATTGTTTCAAAAAATAATATTAAAAAAGATAGTTCAGATAGCAAAGGCTCTTCCCACCAAGCTGATGGCCTATATTTTATTCTTGCAAACCACATGAAAGGAGGAAAGAACTGAATCCTGCAAGTTTTTGATTGACTTTCATATACACATGATGGCATTTCCACACAAATACACACATACAAATATAAATCAAATAAACCTTTATCTTAAGACATCTTCTCACTATAGGGCCCTGGATAACCTACGTAGAACTCACCATGTCAAGAAGACTAGCTTCAAACTCTCCTATCTCTTCATCCTAAGTGTTAGGATTAAAGGTGTGTTCCATTATGCCTGGCATAAATATAATAAATATATATTTTAAGATATGTGACAATGTTTTAGATAGAATTTGACAAAACCACATGATTTGACAGGGACTCTTTTTCCTTTGTGTCATTAGACAATCGCATCAGCTTGGGTCCCTGATCAAGGCTGACACAGAATATTGATTCCATGTGACCCATAGTGGGTATTAGGTGGAAACAAATCTTTTTATTTAAACCACTGTGGCATGAGGCTACTTATTATTACAAGATAACCTACCCTATTTTAACAGATGGGAGAAAGGAAATCCCATAGAAAAATGGATCAAGGAGAAGAATGATACAGGCTTAGAGAATAAACTTCAATTCCAGTCTCCATCATGTCCTACTTGTGCATTCTTTGCATTGTCCCCTAATAATTCTGTTAGTCCACTCTGGATTCCGTAGCAAAATGCCACACTCTGGGTGGCATGAACAACATAGATTTAAAATCTAACAGTTCCATGAGCTCGTTTTATGAACAATTCAGTTTCTGAAGAAGTCATTTCTGAGTCTTCACACAGTCGGGGGAGAGAGACCCTAGCATTTCTTCTTTTACGACTGGTAATCTCACAGGATAAGGCCCCATCCTTATGATCTCATGGGGGTATGGCTATTTTCTAACTGTAATCAAAGATCCTGGCTTCAGAACTTCAGAAAAAGGGGGAAAACATCCATTCAGTCCATAAGGTCCTCTGAGCCTGTTTCCTCATCACTTGTTTGGAGAGCTAAATAGACATATGTATTAAACTGATAACAACAGATATTAAACCTGGTCTCAGCCCAAAGGATATGAACTTATACACGTGTGCATATGTCCATGATATCAGTAAATTGTCAAGTGCTGTTTGAAATCACCGAGAAACTGGCCGGGAAGTGTGTTGTAACACTCATTTTAGTCTCAAAGACGGTTATCTCAAATGTCCACCAAAGTCTCTCATCTGGGTACAGGTTATCAACTCTAACTTTGTCACAAGGAGGGAAGAGATCTTAAGAGTAAAGCCATCATGACCTTAACAAGAGCTATAAAATACTAAACTATTTCCAACAGGTATTGTTTGTCCCATGATGTGCATGTGCTTACACTGGGAAAGAGAAACCATTAGTTCCACCATGAGAACCTCGACCATATAGTAAAAAGCTTAATGAAGAACTCCAGCAGATAGCCTGAATTTCCCAGCATGATTCCGCTAAATGTTGTTAGCTCCTAAGTTGATATCATCTCTGTCATTTCTTATTTATTCATTTACTTGAATGCATCACCCAAGTGAATACTTTGCTCTGTCCAGGACTCTGTCTATCAGGAATTCCAGCTGACTGCCTAGTTGCCTTCTGCAGGATGTTTTTGAGTGCCCAGTTTGCTGATGATGATTTACTATTTATCTTTTACCTTAATATGCCACTTGTTATTCATTCTTTTGATTTTTCCTTGCAACACACTTAATAAATTCACTGATTAAAATCCCCGAGTGTGGCTGCTATCTATAAATATATACCTACATTTATATATTTATATTATATATCTATATTATATTATATATCTATATTTATCTATATCTACTATATATAAATATAAATATATATATACTATCTATAAAATCTATAAATATATATGTACCATACAGAAACACACACATACATACATACACACAAATGCACACATGCTTGTTCAAGTATCAATTTGATTATAGGTTTTACCAATCCCTTCATAGGTTTTACTACATGTAATAATCTTCTCTATAGTCTATCCCCAAACCACACCAAAAACCATCTACCACCAAGTGATGTGGTACATGCCTTTAATCCCAGCATTAAGGAAGCAAAGGGAAGCAAAGGCAGGCAGATCTCTGTGAATTCAAGGCCAGCCTGATCTACAAAGAGAGTTCCAGGATAGCCAGGGCTAGACAGAGAAAACCTGTCTTGAAAACATCAACAACAAATTGTCTACCTCTTATAGAGTATAATCAGCCATCACTGGAATTAATACTACACTGGAAACAGCTCTTGAGCAAAGATTTTCCTCTACTGCTCTTATTGACCTAAAACTAAAGTTTCTAGACAGTTATTCAGTATGTACACCATATAAGCCAAGCCTCATGAGACTGAGCAGCAGATGAATTATACAGGCCAGTGTAACCACTAAATCAACACTGTGCAAGAAGCAATTCAGGACAGGCAATCAACTCTCTTTAAGTCAGGCTAGAATGCAAATGAAAAGCAGAGGTATAGGTCAGAGAGGGCTCAATGTTACTAGGAATGTCAATGAAAATAGCTGACTCCTGTTCAGTAAGGCTCACTCAGATCAGAGCCTCTGTCCCTGGTGTGACTTGACTTGGAGAAAAAAAAAGCATTAAATCTGAGAGGATTTTAACATATGCAGGAGAAGATTTTAACATATGCAGGAGATCACCCTGACTCTATTTTGTGGTGCCAGGTCTTTGAAAGGGAAGAAAGACTACCAACTAGCAGTTTCCAGACTACATAGTTAAGTTGATTGTTAGTGAATATAGTAAATAGAGATGCTTCTTGTCTGTCTCTAGAAAACACAATATCACCAATTTGAGAATTAATGGAAATCCATCCTTCCATGAATTCTTGAGTCTATTTAACAACTTAAGACATTTATATCTAACTCTGTGAAACTGCATATATTTGAAACTCACCAATGAACTTTTCCAATGTCTCGGTCCATACAAATCTATTGTCACTAGAATCAGTATTATGCTTAGAAGCTGTATAGATATGCTGTAATTTGCAGGATTCTCAGACATACTCAGACATACTACATAGTTAGAAATATAAAATTTGGGGTGGAGGAGATGGATAAGTGGATAGAATGCTTGCTGTGCAAGCAGGAGGGCAAGAGTTCAGATCTTATGACTGCATGAAAAGCTGAATAATGACTGTGTCTGTATACTGCATCTTACAATGAAATAGGCAGTGGAAACTGGAGAGTCCCCTAAAGCTCCTGAGGTAAGATCAGAGACCGTGTCTCAAACAAGGTGGGGGAGACAGGAACCAACATCAACAATCACACCTGGCTTCTGGCTTGCAAACTTACACTCATGTGTTTGTGCTCTTGCCCCACCCACAATTATACATATTATAGACACATTACACACACACACACACACACACACACACACACACACACACACACATAGTCTTTTTTTCTAACTATCTTGGTAATTTAAGAAGCTGCTCTGAAGAGCCATTATCCATTAATCTCTCCATCCTTAATGCATTAAATGAAATCAACACTTCGACGAGAACTTGGATCCCCTTGTCATGGTTAGTCAAGAAACAGAAGACCTCTCAACAACTTTAGTTTAAACAAAATTTAGAGGTAACCTTTTCAAAGACTAGACAATTTCCAGGAGGAAAGTATAGCTCCATTCTTCATTAAACTCAGTTTGGGTCAAAAATTATTTTCATATGTAAATTAAAAAATATTTTTTGTAAATGGATATAAGAGTGGTTAATTACAAATTAGAGATATAAAAGCACTTAACTTTTCATTTAAATTTTGAATATTTTGTTTTATTTCTTGCAAAGTTAATGGTTTTGGCCCTACCTTTCAAGATCGTTTCAGGAAGTGGAACCTGGTGTTAGAGTTTCGCTGCAACCTTGCTCTGTCCTGTTTGAAATCTGCAAACGTGAATACACAAAGTGGCAAGATGACTCCAGTGCTGTTGTGTGACTAGATATAGAAAGGAGAACTGCCAGGCCTTCATCTGTGTTCATGATGTGCACTCTGTCTCTAACCAAGAGACCTTGGAGCAGAAAATGACTTCTGGGTCCAATGAATGTATAGGGTTCTGGTCACTGTAACTCATACTTTGATTTGTCCAGGACCACTGGCAATTGTGATAGATTTTGATGGCTACACAGTTCAAAGCTCTCTTCAAGGCTACCCGGAAAGGCTTAATGTTCAGTTCACCCACGACAATTTCAAGATGGAAAAGGGAATTTCTATTAGATGCTCTGCAGAATCCGCCAAAAGTCTGGACTCCGGAAGAATTGCAGGGCTGTGAATGTATTACACACAAATGCCTGTATTTGCTGTAAGGTGGCAAGGTCGGGGTTCCACTGACAAAAAGAACCACATTTAGCTATGTTGGAGATGTTCAGAAGGCAGATACAGGACCCCACTTGGCAAAGTAAATATATAAATAAGGAACTGTCTTCTCACAACATTCAGAATTCAGTTCATTCAGTCAATTGTGTTTTTTCTTTTTTCAGCATGAGTAGAGCACACCCTGATTGCCAACAGATATCTTTCTCCTTGTGTTAGGGATGATACACTTATTTTCAATGTTAGCACAATTAGTGTGAGTTTTCTTTTTCTAGTTAAGTTCCTGGTTGAGTTTCCTCTGCTGGGGATGAGTGAATGCCAGAGCAAAAGACAAAAAGGAATGACTTCTTTAATGAAGGGAGTTCACAGACCTTGAACATTTGGGTCAAAGGCTGGCTGATTCCTGTCTGTTGATTTGTAAAGGATTTCTGAAGGAAGCTAGAGGAAATATCCTATCTTTGAGTAAAAATTACTGCAATCAGACAACGCTGCCTCCACCAAACCCTCCCTTTTGTCTTTACAGTCCTTGGCCGGCAAGAGGACCGGCTCCTGTACTGAGAGGATCCATCCAGAGGGGTAAGTGTGTGCCCACCCAGCCAGCCAGATGCCCTAGGAATGGAGTACATGACTCCTCCAATTCCCTAAATGTTTCTGGCCATTCAGTGGGGCACCTCCCCAGCTACTGGCTTTCTCTATTTAGCCCATCCCATCTTGCCACCAAGCACTCCATCCCATCTGCAGGGTCATTAGATCCACCAGCACAGCCTGCTTCAGGGCGGAGGGGATCTGAGAGCCAACTCCAGTGCTGAGGGGACCTAAGAGAGGGCAGACCAAGAAAAACCCCAAGTACACAGTCAGCCACAGCAAAGATCGGACTAAGATGCCAAGACTCTCCTGACCGCATTTGAAGGAAGAGATGGGCAGATGCCAATGCAAGAATTCATCCAACAACCTGCAAAGCAACATGATAACACCAGAATCCAGCGAACATGCAACAGGAAGACTAGAACGTCCTAATCCAGAAGAAGTAAAAGAAATCGACTTTAAACGTAACATTATGAAAGTGATAGAGACCCTTAAACGGGATGTGAAAAACTCCCTTAAATAAATGGAGGAGAAGACAAACAAAAAGTTAAAAGGAATTAATAAATAACTCAAAGATACCCAAGGAAACCAAGAAAAGCAATCAAACAGGAAAAGGAAACAGTTCCATACTTGAAAACTGAAATGGAGGTAATGAAGAAAACAAAAACTGAGGGATGGCTGGATATGGAAAATCTGTATAAATGATCAGGAACTACAGAGATATGGATAACCAGAAGAATACAAGAGATAGAAGAAAGAATCTCAGACGCTGAAGATACTATAGAGGAAATAAACTCATTAATCAAGGAAACAGTAAATCCAACAGATTCTTAAAACAAAACATCCAGGAAATCTGGGACACCATGAAAAGACCTAACCTAAGAATAATAGGAGTAGAAGAAGGAGAAGAATTACAGCTCAAAGGCCCAGAAAATATATTCAACAAAATTATAGAAGAAAACATTTCCAACCTAAAGAAGGATATTCCTATGAAAGTAAAAGAAGCATACAGAACACCAAATAGACTGGATCAAAAAAAAATCCCCTCGCCATATAATAATCAAAACACAAAATACACAGAATAAAGAAAGAATATTAAGAGCTGTAAAGGAAAAAGGTCAAGTAACATATAAAGGTAAACCTATCAGAATTACACCAGACTTCTCTATGGAAACCATGAAAGCCAGAAGGTCTTGGATAGATGTGCTGCAGACACTAAGAGACCATGGATGCAAGCCCAGACTACTATACCCAGCAAAGCTTTCTTTCACCATCAATGGAGAAAACAAGATATTTCAGGACAAAAACAAATTTAAACAATACGTAGCCAAAAACCCAGCCTTACAGAAAGTACTAGAAGGAAAACCACAACCCAAGGAAGCCAACAACACCCATAATAACACAGACATCTGACAACCCTCCACCAGCACAACTCAAAGAAGGGAAACACACAAACACTACCACCAAAAAAAAAAAAATAGCCAGAGTTAACAACCACTCGTCATTAATATCACTTAATACCAATGGACTCAATTCACCTATAAAAAGGCACAGGTTAAGAAAATGGATACTCAAACAGGATCCAACATTCTGCTGTTTACAAGAAACACACCTCAAACACAAAGACAGGCATTATCTCAGAGTAAAGGTTTGGGAAAAGGTTTTTCAATCAAACGGATCTAAGAAACAAGTAGGTGTGGCTATACTAATATCTAACAAAATTGACTTCAAATTAAAGTCAATCAGAAGAGATGGAGAAGGACACTTTAGACTCATAACAGGAACAATTAATCAGAATGAAGTCTCAATCCTGAATATCTATGCCCCTAATATAAAAGCACCCAGATATGTAAAAGAAACATTACTAGAACTCAAAGCACACATCAAACCCCACACTCTAATAGTAGATTTCAACACTCCTCTCTCACCAATGGACAGGTCAACCAGACAGAAACCTAACAGAGAAATAAGAGAACTAACAGAGGTAATGAATCAAATGGACTTAGCAGACATCTATAGAACATTCCACCCAAATAGGAAAGAATATACCTTCTACTCAGAATCTCATGGAACCTTCTCGAAAACTGATCACATACTTGGTAACAAAGCAAACATCCACAGATACAAAAAAAATTTAGTAACCAACTGTGTCTTATCAGATCACCATGGAATAAAGTTAGAATTTAACAACAATTCTACCTCCAGAAAGCCTACAAACTCATGGAAACTGAACAGTCAACTACTGAACCACCCCTGGGACAAGGAAGAAATAAGGAAAGAAATTAAAGTCTTTCTTTAATTCAATGAAGATAAAGACACAATATACACGAACCTATGGGACACTATGAAATCAGTGCTAAGAGGAAAGTTCATAGCACTTAGTGCCCACATAAAGAAAACAGAGAAAGCTCACATTAGAGATTTAACAGCACAGCTGAAAACTCTAGAGAAAAAAGAAGCAGACTCACACAGGAGGAGTAGAAGACTGGAAATAATCAAAGTGAGGGCTGAAATCAACAAAATAGAAACACGGAAAACAATTCAAAGAATCAATGAAACAATGAGCTGGTTCTTTGAGAAAATCAACAAGATTGACAGACCCTTATTCAAACTTATCAAAAGGAAAAGAGAGAACACAAAACTTAACAAGATCAGAAATGAAAAGGGGCACACAACAGACACTGAGGAAATTCAGAGAATCATTAAGTCTTACTACAAAAGTCTGTATGACAAAAATTGGAAAATGTAAAAGAAATGAACATTTATTTTAGATAAGTACCATATACCAAAATTAAATCAAGACCAGGTGAATAATTTAAATAGACCTATAAGTCGTGAGGAAATAGAAGCTGTCATCAAAAAAAAAAAAAAAAAAAAAAAACCCAACCAAAAAAAGCCCAGGACCAGATGGTTTGAGTGCAGATTTCTATCAGAACTTCCAGGAAAATCTAATACTTACTCCTTAATGTGTTCCACATAATAGGAACAGAAGAGTCATTTCCAAACTCTTTTTATGAAGCTACAGTTACCATGATACCAAACACCACACAAATACACAACCAAGAAAGAAAATTACAGACCAATCTCACTCATGAACATCGATGCAAAAATTCTCAATAAAATACTGGCAAACCGAATCCAGGAACACATTAAAAAAATTATCCATTATGATCAAGTAGGCTTCATCCCAGAGATGCAGGGCTGGTTCAACATATGAAAATCTATCAATGTAATCCATCATATAAATATACTGAAAGAAAAAACCATATGATCATTTCATTGGATGCTGAAAAAGCATTTGACAAAATTCAACACCCTTTTATGAAAAAGGTCTTGGAGAAATTAGGGATACAAGGTTCATACCTAAATATTATAAAAGCAATATACAGTAAGCCGACAGCTAACATCAAATTAAATGGAGAGAAACTTAAAGTGATTCCACTAAAATCAGGAACAAAACCAGGCTGTCCACTTTCTCCATACCTCTTCAACATAGTGCTTGAAGTTCTAGCAATAGAAATAAGACAACATAAGGAGATCAAGGGGGTTTGAATTGGAAAGAAAGAAGACAAACTTTCGTTATTTGCAGATGATATGATACTGTACATTAGTGATCCCAAAAACTCTACCAAAGAACTCCTACAGCTGATGATAAACACCTTCAGTAATGTGGCAGGATACAAAATCAACACAAAAAAATCAGTAGCCCTCCTATACACAAAGGATAAAGAAGCAGAGAGGGAAATCAGAGAAATATCACCTTTCACGATAGCCAAAAATAGCATAAAGTATCTTGGGGTAACACTAACCAAGGAAGTGAAAGATCCATTTGACAAGAACTTTAAGTCTTTGAAGAAAGAAATTGAAGAGGATACCATATAATGGAAGGATCTCCCATGCTCTTGGATTGATAGGATCAACATAGCAAAAATGGCAATTCTACCAAAGGCAATCTTTAAATTCAATGCAATCTCCATCAAAATCCCAACAAAATTTTCACAGACCTTGAGAGAACAATAATCAACTTTACATGTAAAAACAAAAAACCCAGGATAGCCAAAACAATCCTACATAATAAAAGTACTTCTGGAGGCATTACCATCCCTGACTTCAAACTCTATTACAGAGATACAGTAATGAAAACAGCTTGGTATTGGCATAAAAACAGAGATGTTGACCAATAGAATGGAATCGAAGACTGGGATATTAACCCACAAACCTATGAACACCTGATTTTTGGCAAATGAGCTAAAATTATACAATCGAAGAAAGAAAGCATCTTCAACAAATGGTGCTGGCATAACTGGATCTCAACCTGTAGAAGAATGAAAATAGATCCCTATCTATCACAATGCACAAAACTCAAGTCCAAATGGATTAAAGAACTCAATGTATATCCGAACACACTGAACCTGATAGAAGAGAAAGTGGGAAGTAGACTGCAACACGGGCGTAAGAGAACACTTCCTATGTATAACCCCAGTAGTACAGACAATAAGAGCAACAATGAATAAATGGGACTTCCTGAAACTGAGAAGCTTCTGTAAAGCAAAGAACACTGTCATTAAGACAAAAATGCAACCTACTGAATGGTAACAGATGTTCACCAACCCCACATCAGACAAAGGTCTGATCTCCAAAATATGTAAAGAACTCAAGAAACTAAACATTAAAATTCTAAAAACCCAATTAAAAATGGGGTACTGAACTGAACAGAGAATTCTCAACAGAAGAATTTCAAATGGTCAAAAGATACTTAAGGTCATGTTCAACTTCCTTAGCAATCAGGGAAATGCAAATCAAAACAACTCGAGATACCATCTTACACCTGTCAGATTGGCTAAAATCAAAAACACCAATGATATCCTATGCTGGAGAGGATGTGGAGTAAGGGGAACATCCATCCATTGCTGGTGGGAATGCTATGTTGTCCAACCACTTTGGAAATCAGTGTGGTAGTTGCTCAGGAAATTGGGAGTCAACCTACATCAATACCAGCAATACCACTCTTGGGAATATACCCAAGAGATGCCCAATTATACTACAAAAGCATTTGTTCAACTATGTTCATAGCAGCATAATTTGTAACATCCAGAACTTTGAAACAACCTAGATGCCCCTCAATGAAAGAATGGATAAAGAATGTGTGGAACATATACAGCTGTAAAAAACAATGACATCTTGAATTTTTCATGCAAATAGATGGAAATAGAAAACACTAACCTGAGTGAGATAACCCAGACCCAAAAGATGAATATGGTATGTACTCACTCATTAGTGGACTCTAGCCATAAACTAAGGACATTGAGACTATAGTTTGTGATCCTAGAGAAGCTAAATAGTAAGTTGAACTCAAAGAAAAACATATATAGATCCTCCTGGAAGTTGGAAGCAAACAAGATCGCAGGGCAAAAATTGGGAGTTGGGGGTGGGAGTGGGGGTGGTGTAGGGGAAGGGGAGAGGGGGAGAGAGAAGGGAGAAGGGAAGGATTGGGGAGATCTTGTGGGAGTGGAATGGTTGAGATGGAGGAATGGTGGATATAGGAGCAGGTAAGAATATATCTTAATTAAGGGAGCCATTTTAGGGTAGGCAAGTGACTTGGTTCTAGAGGGGATCCCAGGTGTCCACGGCGATTTCCCCAGGTAGGTTCTTGGGCAGCAGAGTAGAGGGTGCCTGAACTGGCTTTGTCCCATAGTCACACTGATATCTCGAATATCACCATAGAACCTTTGTCAGGTGATGGATAGAGATAGAGACAGAGACCCACATCGGAGCACTGGACTGAGCTCCCAAGGTCCAGTTGAAGACCAGAAGGAGGGAGAAGATTAGCCAGGAAGTCAGGACCATGAGAGGTTGGTCCACGCACTGAGGCAGTGTGACTGACTGAATGGGAGCTCACCAAAGCCAGCTGGACTGGGTCTGAACAAGCATGTGATCAAACTGGACTCTCTAAATATGGCTGACAATGGGGGCTGACTGAGAAGCCATTGATAATGGCACTGCAATTTGTTTGTACTGCATGCACTGGCTTTTTTGGGCCCCTAATCTATTTGGATGCACACCTTCCTAGGCCTGGATGTAAGGGGGAGGGCCTTGGACTTCCCACAGGGCAGGGTACCCTATACTCTCTTAGGACTGGAGGGAGAGGGAGGAGGGTGGTTGAGGGAGCAGGAGGGAAATGGGAGGAGGGGAGGAAGTTGAAATTTTGAATGGTATTATTTATAAAGCAATAAAAAATGATACTGCAATCAGTGGAAACAAAGAAAGCATTTTGGCCTATGTCCATGATTTAGCAGATAAAGGTGCTGCCAATGAGCCTGGCAACATGAGGTCCATGCCTGGGACCCACATGGTAAAAAGAGAGAACAGATTGGTGAATTGTTCTTTGGTTCTCTGGCAGTTACACAAGCACTGTGACAATATCTGACAGACAGAAAGCTAGACAAAGCGACTAAGAAATATAATAAAGCATTTAAAAATGTTTCATTTTTACAATATTCAACATAAATCATGATTAATTCACATACTCATGGTTAATTAGGTCATGAGCATATGCTATTTATGATGAGGGAGATCCTGCTTCTTTCAGTGATCATACATACTCATGGTTAGAAAAGAGGGCATATGAGGATGTAGCAAAATGGTATCCAACTGAATTCGGAATTATCAAGAAACTTTATCTTCATATTCCAGCCTCCAGAGATGTAAGAAAATAAACTTCTGGGAAGCCACCCCAGACTGTGATATTTTGTGATGGTGATGACCCAAACAGATAAAGACTGACTTAACAGGAATAAGGGAAAAAATGCAAATAAGAAAAAAAAAGCATGTTTAGCTTAAGAAACCAAACCCACAGTGGCCCTGAGCTGACTCTGTCAAATTTCTTTTGGACTTCAAGGACACGGATATAAGAGGAGCCGTTAAGAAAAGCCAGAGGAATAGGAAGGGATGCAGGAAACTAATATGTGGGTGCTGGGGTTGGGGGAAGGCACGTGTTTCTGTGAAGCTTTCTAGAATATGTAGAACTCTGGCACAAGAGAGGGATCCAACTTTTCTGACTGCTGAGTAAAGATCCAACTAGCAGAGCCAGGGGCAAAGAGGGACAGAAAATGGTTCTAAGGCCTGTCTCCAAACAATCAAGAGAGGAGATTAGGGAACCAAGAGACTGGCCAGGAATGCCCTCTAGTGGTTAGAAACTGGGCTGGGGTTGGAGGGGTGGCTCAAGGACCCAAGTTCAAACATCAGGTGACTCTCAACCACCTGTGACTCTAGCTCCAGGGGATCTGACATCTTGAACTTTTCAGGAACCTGAGCCTCCCCCCCACACACACAATTAAAAATAAAACAATTATTTTAAAAGCATCTATTTATTTTACTTTATATGTGTGTGTGCCTAAGTATATGTATGTGTACCACATACATGTAGTTGCCCCTGGAGGTCAGAAGATGGCATTAGATCTACTGGATTTGGAGTTATAGGTTGTTGTGGTGGGTACTGAACCTAAGTCCACTGCAAGACCAGTGAGTATTCGTCCCTGATAAGTCTTATCTCCAGCTCCCCAAATACTTATTTCAAACAAATTTTGAAAAAGACTAAAAAGAGAAATGGTGGCAATAATAGAAACAGCTACAAGGGCTGCATCCTAGACAAAGCAGCACATGTGGGTTTTCTCATTCCTTCTTGCTCTTAGCAGTAGGCATTGTTACTGTAAGCTGTAGTCTACAGATGGGAAAGCTCCACATTTGGTTTATGTGCACACTAGAGAAAATAACTGTAACTCCTTCGCGGGTTACAGTGAAAATGAAATGCTTGCATCCATGGTGACCTGGTTGCTTAGCACCTAACACAGTGCTGCTCAGGAAGGGTGTTGAAGTCATACCTTTAGGTAGTGATGTGGACTGAGGAAGCTGAGCCCATGCGCCCAACTACCCAAGAACCCATAAGGGAAGAAAAGTGAGTCTCCACACATTTTACTATTTCCATTGAATAGCTTTTTAAATTTTAACCTTGACCCCTTTCTTCTTTTGTTAGTTTTTCTGTAATTTCTGATAACTTAGGGGGAGTGGTAGTGAGGGCATTGGGACTATATACCTCATACTGAAACTCACTTTCAAGTCAAAGGAAGGAATAAATACAGATCTGAAGAACAGACTTTCTACATTTAATAAAAGACTCCCTTTTGACAAATCTTTCTGTGGCCTTTGCCTACAGCAACTAGTACTTCTATTTATCTGGTCAGACATTTTTCTCCCCTTCTTGTCTCCTCAGAGCTGTTCCTTTACAGTTCTAGAACACAATAGGCTAAATATTATGACCTTCTTATAATGCTCAGAATTTGTTTCTTCACTAAATCTTTTCCACAGTGCTACCCCTTTATACCATGCCTCCCAAACAGAACAGCAGAGCCCATAGCCCAGGGTTTCAGCTCTTGAAATTACATCAAAAGGACACAGCCGCAATTTCCTTTTCTGTATTATCAAATAATATTATGGTTTCCTTTAAAAATGAGTTCCTTTTTTTTGCATTATATGTGTCTGGCAGGCATGCTTACATGTACAGGTTTATTTACTCCATGTACATGCACAGAAGACAGAGGGTGTGTTATGTATCTTGCTTTATCAGTCTCTGACTTATTCCCACCACATGGTATGGTGGTTTGAAAGAAAATGGCTCACATAGACCCATAGGAAGTGGTACTATTAGGAAGTACGTCCTTGTTGGAGGAGTGGGTGTGGCTTTGGAGGGAGTGTGTCACTAGTCGGTGGGCTTTGAGTTCTCAGAAGCTCATCACTTTCTGATGACCGAAGATAAAGATTTGAACTCTCAGCTACTTCTCCAACACCATGTGTGCCTGAAAGCCACCCAGCTTATTCCAGCGACAACAATAGACCAAATATGTGAACTATAAGCCAGCCTCAATCAAATGTTTTTCCTTTATAAGAGTTGCTGTGGTCATAGTGTGTCTTCAGAGCTATAGAAAACCTAACTAAGACAGTTCTCTCGGTGAATCTGATTCACTCTGCTAGCCCCAGGAATCCTCCTGTCTCTAGACTTCACAGTACTGAGGTTACAGGTACCAGCATCACACCCAGATTTTTAGCAGGTGGGGGAACTTGAGCTCAGGACTCAAGCCCAAGGCTTATGCAGCAAACATTCACACACTATCTCCCCAGCCTACTTCAGACTTTTCTCATGAGAAAAGTTTTAACCTCAAATTTCAAACGTTGATAGAAAGCAAAGTGTCCCTGTCATGGTTCTCCAACAACACACATGGTTTTCAAACGTTGATAGAAAGCAATGTGTCCCTGTCATGGTTCTCCAACAACACACATGGTTTTCAAACGTTGATAGAAAGCAATGTGTCCCTGTCATGATTCTCCAACAACACACATGGTGAACTACTCCACAGTTTGTGCGATCTGCCAACTGTTATTGTTGGAATCCCAGCAAGAGTTTTCTAGATACTGTAGGAAGCGTTCTGTTCCTGCTACTTCCAGTAGTGTTTTGGCCTCTAGCAGGGTTATCATGTGACTTTTTCTGAGGAACCCTGAACAAATCTTATTTGCCTCATCTAGGGCACTGATGACATGTCAGAGAAGTTTTCACCAAAGTCTGATGAGGCGCACCTTGAGTTTATTGATTGCATAAAGGAACGTGAACGACTCAGAGGCAGCCACATCACTAGAAAACCCATCTCAGAATGAGTGAAAACTCAGGAAAAGAGCATCATGGGAGCTCCCTGAACAATTTGTAAGCAGCTGCACCATAGAGTCTCCTCTCTCCAGCTATTATTTTCTGCTTCTTTAACCTTGGGGTGGGGCCTCACAAATCTTACTGCATCAGTCACTTTTCATGTTTCCTGAATCTGGTAACTTTAGAGAGTTTCCTAAGCCTCCAAAGTTTCATTAGCTTCCTGAACTCATGAGACTTCATCCTCCTTTTAGGAGAGAATAGTTGAAGGAAATAGCTACACCACAGACACACACTGTGACTGAAGTAAACCCTCTCCAATCTGCTTTGCACATGAATGCTCTTCCATGTTGGAAGTTCCTTAGAGGCCACCCACAAAACAGCTTGAGCAGCTTCCCAGAGAGGCCTCAATGCTCAAAATACTCATCCAGGCTTACAAGTTTTACCCAATCTTCACATCTCTTTTCTCCATGAGCAACCACTGCTTTAGTCAGAAAGCCCCATCTGGTTTTCCAATATTTGGCTTCTTCCACTTCTATCATTTGCACACTTATCTCCTTAAAACTCCACCAGAGTGTCTTCCTTTTGCTGTGGTTTTAAATTCTGCCCAACATTCAAGAGTCAGCTTATTATCATTTCTCCTTTGACCTCTTTAGAATTTTTCCAGTTCTAGGAATATTATTAAAAGCATAAATACAGCCTTGTAATTTAGCAATTATTTGTCTTCTCCTTATTTGACTTCTCCATATTTTACGTGAAAAAACAAAACAAAACAAAACAAAAACCATGGAAAGGATTAGGATATTTTTTTCAATGGTTAGTGTAGTTCTGGGTACAGAGAGGCATTCCTTAATTTTGACATCACTGCAATCAATATTCTGACAAAAAAGAAGAAAATATCTCTTTTAGTTCTTAGTTTTGGAGTGCTGTTCACCATGGCAGAGGAGGCATAGATGCCCACCCAAGACTGTGATGGCAGGAGTGGAATGCATTGTTTGGTCTTCATGGACCAGGTAACACAGATAGAAAAGAAAATAGAATTAGTGTATAAGCCTCAAATCTCACCTACTCCTTATCCAAGAGGTCCAGTTCCTCCAGCTAGATGGTGTCACCCAAAGATTTTGCAACTCCTCACAAAAGTGCTCCATTTGTTTCCACACATGAGCTTGTAGGATCAGTTTATTCCCAGATCACAACAAAGAGATGCTCACCTTTGTGACAAAGTTCCAGGACGCTAACAACAAAGTGGTGATGGCACATGCCTTTAATCCCAGCACTCAGGAGGCAGAGGCAGGTGGATCTCTGTGAGTTCGAGGCCAGCCTGGTCTACAGAACGAGTTCCAGGACTGGCTCCATAGCTACTGAGAAACCCTGTCTCGAAGAAAAAAAAATTAAGGATGGTAGCACCTTAACTGACAGAAGATTTGAGATGGCTCCACAAAGGCACTTTTCCGCCAAGCCTGACGACAACCTGAGTTCAGTTTCCATGACCCACACATTTGTGGAAGACACATATAAGAGAAACTAAGTTTCATCTTAATGTTATAGGTGTCATAAACAATGGAGGGTAAGAAGAAAGGCATTTCAGCTGTAGTAAATCACTTATAAAATGGTTAAGAAAAATGACAGACACCTAAGAAAGAGTAGAGTCATTCCCACCAAAGCAGGGCAAACTTAGACCAATGCTTTTCCCCATGATAAATACCTGTGGTCTACATAGGCATTTTCACGTGATACAGGAGATATTTTTCCTGCTAAAGAAGGAACATAATTCTACTCTTAGTTCTACATATCCTGAAGACTTTTGTCTTGACATTGGGTTGGTCTTTTATCTCATGTCTCATATGCTGACTGTCTTAGGGTTCTATTGCTGGGAAGAGTCACCATGACCACAGCAACTCATATAAAAGAAAACATTTAATTGGGACTAGCTTAGTGTCAGATGTTAATCCATTACTGTTATTGCAAGAAGCCTGGTGGCATGCAGGCTAATATGGTGCTGGAGAAGGAGCTGAGAGTTCTACATCTTGATTCACAGGTAACAGGAAGTGAACTATATGCCACTCTGGGCATAGCTTGAGCATATATGAGACCTCAAAGTTCACTCCCACAGTGATATACTTCCTCCAATGAGCCCATACCTTCTCCAACAAATCCATACCTCCTAATATTGCCACTTCCTATGCGGGCCATTTTCTTTCAAACCACCATACTGACTTTCTTTTAAAAATATTTGATTGTTATAACATAATCTCTCTCTGTCTCTCTATCTCTCCTCTGTCTATGTCTCTCTCTCTCTCTCTTTGTGCTGTATGTGTGTGTATGCTTGAGAATATGAACATATGTGTGCATTTGTTCTAGGAAACCAGAAGAGGGTGTGCAGTTCCCTGGAGCTAGAGTTAGTTTGAGTCACACAACATGTTTGCTGACAACTGAATCCAAGTTGTCTCAATGAGCTGAAAGTACCTTCAACATCTGAGCCATTTTCTCCAGCCTGTGACAAACTGGCCTGACTCAGATTCTCTCTGGTGTAGATCTCTATGTATATGGGATCGTAGTGGTCTGGAAACAGAAGAGAAAGAGAGGCCTCAAGGTCAGAGGATGGGGAGAGATGACTTTTGCTCTTTGATAACCCCTTACTAGAATCCATCGAGGTCCCTTTAAAAAAAAGTATTAAACTCTAGGCACAGTGTACAAAAGACCTCCTACTGTGCTCCATGACTGAAAAGCCCAAATACCTTCAACATTTTCATGTCACAGCACTTAGCTTTCAACTCATGAAGTCTTGGCAACAGAACACATATAACCCATAGCAACAAACAACTCAATTTTCAGAGCTGAAAAATAGTTCATAGGTTATATAATCCAAGCCCAGAGGACAAATCAGAACATCAGAAAAGTGAGGTTTCTTGTCTCAGGTCTCAGAGAAGAATGGTAGGGGCAGGAATGGGCTCCAAGCTCCTAAATGCCCAGCCATAACACCTATGTATTCACAGACTGTTACTTTTCATTTTCGGTTGGTAGCAATGGAAAAAACAATCATTTCAAAAGTACTCTGAATATTTCCTCTGCCCCTCACAGTGTTGGGATTTGTGGGCTATGAAGACGGAAAATAAAAATACAGAAGCCTATCTTTGCCTTCAGGATTCCAGAACTCTCTGTTTCCCTCTTAAAAGCAATGTTCTTACATTGTGTTTGAATTATTGAACCCACTGAGAACATAATTACACTTATACACCCAGAGAAAGAAATCTGTGCACAAACTAACAAAGCAGGTCACTTTACTTTAGAGCTTTGTGGAACTCTCAGACCTCATGGTTACCCACACTTTGTGACACCTTGGCAAGCTTCCTCTCATCACCTTTGAAAACAGAGCTAAAGTTTTTTAATTTACAGAATCCAGATGCTAGCCCTAGCTTTTTCCTCTTCCCTTCCAAGTGACTGGAGGGACGCTATCACTGCTTGTGTCCACCCTAAATAAATAAGCACTTCCCTGTGTCCTCAGTTCCATTGCTAGAGATGTCACACTGAATGAATGGTTCTTTTAGGGCTCAGCGGGGCCAGGTCATGCACCATGCTGATCAGCCTTTCTGTGCCCTGCTCCTGCCACTCAAATACACTTCGCTACCCTTCTGTCTGTTCAGAAAACCCACACTCCAATTAGGAGGCCTTGGGAGCATGAGGGACTCAAGTGTGAATTTGGATATCACAAAAAGAGAGGCGGGCTCTGTCCCTCAGACAACGCTGGCAAAGTGCCTGTGGATGTTTTGAGTGGTTGCTGTGGAATCGATGACACAGTAGAAAGAGCAGTTCTTTCAAGGGCCGTCTATCATGAGGCTTCTTGAGACTCAAGGATGTGGAAAGCAGATGGCATAAGGAAGCACATGCAGTATAAGGATGCTACCTGAGTGGGAGGGAAGGACGAAAGCAGAAGACAGAGAGAAAAGATGTATATATAGAAAGTCTTAAGGTTCAGGAAATGGCTCAGTGGTTCAGAGCACTTGCTACTCTTCCAGGCAACCTGAGATCAGTCACCAGCATCTTTGTTGTGTGACTAACAATGACCTGTAACTTCCACTCCAGGAGATCTGACAATATTTTCTGGCTCCTTCAAGCACCTGCACACAGTGCTCATACACACAGGCACATGCATAAACCCATACACATATACACATACACAGAGTGTCAGAGAGAATTATTTTAATTTTTTTTTAAGAAAGACAGCATACGAGACAAAAGACCAAACCTGACATGAAGACAGCCTTCCTCATGACTTGCACAACCAAGGACAGAATTAGGATTCTTCTCTGGAAGCAAAGAACTCCATGTCACTGCTAGAAACACCTATTACATTGTGAAAAAATAAGTTGCCCCCCCAAAAAAAGGAGTGTAGGAAGTTCTATACCATACTTCGCACAACATTTGTATGAGAATAGGGCAGAAATCAGGGAACGAAAGTGCCGCTTGCTTAGTGATGTTCTCATATTATTACTGAAATTTCTCCAATAATTGCCCCTCCATCATGGACACCCTGAGACACCCACTGCATTTGTAAATCTTCAGTCTCCCATTGGATCCAGGCATCTGCAGCTCTACTCAAATTTCCCAGGTTAGTGATTCTGGGGAAGAAGGAGGCCATGCTCCTGTGCAAGCCTGAGAGAACTCTGGATGATGTTAAGAATGTGAAGGTGGAAACCTAAGTAGGAGGAAGGGAAAGAACTCTCGAACCAGGCATTCTCAATTCTTGCAGGGGCTTTTAAAGATTTGATCATTTTTTTTTTGAGAATTTCACACAGGTATAAAATGTATTTTGAGCATATCCAACCTAACCCTTCAGTTTCTCCTAGATCTACCCACTCTCTCATCTGAATTTTATATCCTTTTTCCCCTTTATAACTCACTCAGTACAATTAGGGCTGCCTGTATGCACAAAGATATCCACTGGAGCATGGGAAACCTATGAGAAGCCACATTCCTGATTCACCCTCCATCAACAGCCATCCATTACCAATAGCTCTAGGTAAAGGTGGGACGTTAAGAGCTGCTCTTACTTCCATGATGGAATGTGGATTGGCTTGATTTTGTGCTTATCTATGAAGTAAATTTTCTGGGAAACTCTTAAAATTACTAATGCCTGTGCAGTTGAGGCCTGAGAAATTGTGCCATGTTTGGGAGGGACCTTAGCAGAGGTAGAAGTGAGTGAGAATCCCTGGCTGGTCTCTTGTCTCTTGACTGGCAGCATCACCTGATGTCAAGCACATAAAAGCCCAGTAGAACTAACTATTGAGCTTCTAAATATAGAGAGGATTTTGATGCATCCAGCTGATGGAAGAAGAGAAGGACCCCTGAATACTCACTGTGTCTAGTCCTCACTGCTCAGAAGAAGAACAGAAAATTGATGGGAATAATTTCAGATAGAATTAAACAAATCTATCCATGCATTTAACCTTGCTTTCCAGGACCTACAGAAAATGAGTCTGCAGGAAATGTGCACAGGTTGTCCCTATGCCGAAGGAGATAACATGTCACAAGAGCATCATTCTTGACATCAAAAATAGCCTAGAAGGCCAGCCATTCTCTTTATGTTTAGTGGTTAGTAATAAATTTTAAAAGATATAAAAAGGAAAGGAAAGGACATGACTGTTGCTAAATATGGTAAAGGAGAAAGTTTATTATAAACAGTGGGGAATATAGCAAGAGGCAGAGACATCTGGAAGAATCAGAGCAGACATTATCAGATTGACCTGGGCCAAATCTGTGTGGGGGAGAGGTATCAACTGTAGAATTTCGGAGGCTGAAGGCACAAAAGGGTTGGGTAACCAAAATGTCTGGATTATATAGGTGAAGGGCAGCTCAACACCTGGGGTAGAGAATTCAGGGTAGAGGGCAGTGTACGTCAGTCATACCCTGTAACATAAAGGGATTAAGGGATGCCAGGAGAACCTGGCAGCCAGGTACGCTTCGATATGTTAAATAGGCACCTTAACTGTTTTTTCTGGGTTTGAAACCTAACAAGTAGCAGGGACACAGATAATTCTAGGGAAAAAATGAAATGAGCATAGATATATAGAAAAATAGATGAGTGCATAGATAGATATGGTTTATTAGAAGATAGGTAGATGAGAGATTAAAGATAATAGGTATAGAGAGTGGGTAGATGTATAGTTATATGAATAGACTTGATAATAGATGATAGGAATTAAGATAGTAGGTATTTGAAAGAAAATAGCTTCCAAAGGAGTGGCACTATTCAGAAATGTAACTTTATTGAAGTAGGTGTGGTCTGCTTGGAGGAAATGTGTCACTGTGGAGGTGGACGTTGAAGGTTCATATATGTTCCAACCATGCCCAGTGAGTCAGACCACTTCCTTCCTGTTGCCTGTAAGATGTAGGAGTCTCAGTTACTTTTCCAGTACTATGTCTGCCCACATGCTGCCCTGTTCCATTATGATGATAATGGACTGAAACACTGAAATGTAAGCAAGCCACCCCAATTAAATGTTTTCCTTTATAAGAGTTGCCATGGTCATGGTGTCTCTTCATAGCAATAGAAACCCTAAAACAATAGGTGATAGATAATGGGTAGAAAAATGGTAGATAGATAAGTAGATGGTAGAACGATCGATCGATAGATAGATAGATAGATAGATAGATAGATAGATAGATAGATAGATAGATAATAGGTAGATATATATATGGAGAAGTGATAGTAGGTAAATGTATAGCCAAATGGATAGATAATAGATAGATGATAGACAAATGATAGACATATGACAGATAGATTCCTGCCAACTAGGTACATGAAATATATTTGTAAATAATGAATATACCATGGAAAAATTTCATAATGAGTATATGTGATAAAGTTACAGGTAGTGGTTAAAATCTGTAGAATACAAACCTGCTACTCTCTGTAACAATGATATCACTGGGTCATGGTAGTCCATAAATCTATTGCTTTCATTGCCTTGTACTTCTTTAGCCCTTAGTGTAGGATTGGACTGTAGAAGAATGCTTAAAATAAATCCCACACTAGGTCAGAATTGAGAAATAGATGCTTATTTATTTAGGGGTAGACTCACAAATAAGAATCCTTTGCTTGAACGAAGAACAGCAACCAAATCCCATAGCCAGAAAAAGAGAGCAGATACATGCTCTACATTGGCTTATATAGTATAAGAGGCCATGCCCCAATGGGCGGGTAACCACTGGTGGTAAGACTTCCTACAGCACTGAACTGCACTAGAAGACACAAACACACATTAAAATCAGTCTCTTCCCTAAATTACCTACCTTCTGGTTAGTAGTAATAGAAGTAAATACACAAACACAGAAAGCAAGCCCCATTAAAGGCAGGGCACACCTGGTATGGGAGGAAAGGCAGGAAGTATAGGCAGGACAACCAGACAGGAAGAGGGGTGGGTCAATGAAAACAGGAGAATTCTAGGAAGGAGGAATCCCATTCCTCTGCAGTCCTGGCCCAGACACAGAAGAAGCAAGATGTGACTACCTCAATGAAAAAGGTACCGAGCTATGTGGCTAACATAGACAAGAATAATGGACTAATATAAGTTGTAAGAGTTAATAAGAAGCCTGACATACTGGGCCAATCAGTTTATAACTAATGTAGATATCTGTGTGATTTCTTTGGGACTTAACAATTGCAGGAACTGGGCAGGACAGAAACCCCAACAACACACACCAAAATCACCTGACTGGATAACCCTGTAGGTAGAAAGAAACGTTCATTGGGGGAATGAACTGCCAGACTGCCTCTGAGAATAGAGAAAAGCACCTTGGTGTGAAAGCAAGCTTGTTATATGTCATAGTCAGCAGGATGGGGGTTTCATGCAGGCTGCTCAGATTAACTGGAAACTAGATGCCCTTGCCTGAGGCAGTTGACCTTTGGTGCAGATAAGGGAGGTACAGGTCTTCCCAGTAAACAGAAACAAGCATTAAGTTGTTCCTGAGCAATGCCAATATTAGGTTTCCCTGTTTCTCCAATAACAATCTTTTGTATACCTGGTCGGAGCCCTTCTGATTAAGACATTCTCACCAGCCCTGTATTTTGGGAGCTGGCTTTGGACCAAACACCTAGGAAACATTTTTTAATAAGTGGCATGCACCTTCAAGGCTGTAGGTATTTGAAGCAGTATGCAAACTCTTACATTTGCTTCTCCGTGTCCAGCTATGTGCACCATTACCTTCATTCCTTCAGGGGTGTGTGTGTGTGTGTGTGTGTGTGTGTGTGTGTGTGTGTGTGTGTGTGTGTGTGTGTGTGTGCTTGCATGAGTGTGTATGCATGTTCATTTGTGGTGGCAAGACAATGCTTGCCACCATACACATGTGGAGGTGAGGGAATTTTTCAGTGTTTGTCTTGACCGTTCTACCTTGATTGAGACAGAATCTCTTCACTACTGCAGACTGTAGACTGACCAGTCGGTTCTTTTCTAGAGATTCTACCATCTCAGTCTCCCATTTCTTGTAGGTACACTGGAATTAGAGACACTTGAGCTACTGCATACAGCTTATATATGGATACCAATGCACATCATCAGGCTTGCACAACAGGTATTTTCATCCCCTGTGCATCTCCCCATCCTTTGTTCTTCATTCTTTAATTATCTGTTGTGATTAATGTAACAACCCCCATTTTACTGATGAGGAAGTTGGGTACTCACGCTGGTTAAACAGCTGGTGTGAGGCAAGAAATTTAGGTCTTAGGACATTTGGCAGAATCGATGTCAAGCTGTGCCTGAGCCCAGAAATGCATCTTCAGCAGCCCAGACTCAGCCCCAGCAGCATGCTGTATGTATATCATCTATTGCAAGATGCTTAGTTTCCTGTTCAAGTTCTCGGTATATCTCACCAACTGTGGCTGAGAAGACTTAATATGTATGATGGGATTCTTTACTTTCTCCACCTGCCAAGTCTGTACTTCTCCGTGGCCATCATCACAAGCCCTAGGACAGCAGCATTAGAAAAGGACATGCTGCTACTCGTTATAGTAAATCCTTATCTGAATTTCCCATGCATACTTTCTCCTGTCTTGAGTCTTGGTGCTTTCTAGAATTAATATTTCTGAAAGAATACAGAAAGAGATGCCACAGGCATTAGTTTCACATTTTGATTGCTACAAAATAAATACACCCAGTAAACGGATTACTGCATATTATATTTTGTTATATTATCTAAGACCGTTATAGCTCAAGAGAATACAAAGAGATAAGCATTTTCTTATCTCTTTTCAGAGCAACACTTTCTGTTTGTTTGTTTCCTGGGAATAAAAATTACTAGATTAATGTTTTGATTGTGCTTCTCTGGATTTAAATTTAGACAATATCGTCTCTCAGCTGGTGAATTCTCCTTATAAGTTTTAGTTTCGGGAGATACTGTGTGTCACTGTCTTTGTTAGGTTGATATTTAAGTATGAATTTTTCAGATGATGCATCGGAGGCAACTACCCAAGTGCCATTTCAAACTGAAATCCAATGGAAATTTAAATTGATGGTACTACCAATGCTAACTTCATGATATTTCCTTCCCATTAGGCATATTCCAATAGTACAAATAGGCGACTTGACTAGAAGCAGGAAGATATCATGCCATTCACATTTTGAATATGATCATTGTGATCGCAGGCTCAGGACCTGTAAGCTAATTTGCAATCCAATAAAAATTCAAATGCTTGAATTATTAACAGAAAGCAGGCAATGGAGTTTGGAATGGAAACATTGGTAATGAGGTGCCAATTCCTGTGCAGTGGAGTTATCATTCTTATGGAGTATCTTATGCACACAGTCCTTGCCTTTTCCACACCCTGTAAATTGTTGCTAGAACTCATTTTAAAATCTGTTTTATTATTTCATTCTGTCTGCATCACTAATCAAAGCAGCTGTGGTATGGTACCATGGCTTAATTTTAATTTTTCTTTAAAGAATCACATTAACTTTTAGAGTCAAGTACCCCCAGATTCGATATCTGATCTGCTTTTTGCTTTATAGAACTGGACAAGATATTTAACATCATTGAGCAAGGTTTCCAGAAACTACCTTGCCAGCTTTTTCTAAGGATTACAATAACTTAAAGAACTTTCTTCAACTTGCCTGGTTGGTATAAAGTAGTTGCTTGTTAATGAAGATCTCCTTGCTGGAACTCAGTGGTTAAGAGCACTTGCTGCTCTTTCGGAAGATTGGAATTGGGGTCTCAGCATCTTTGTAGAGCAGCTCAGAACCTTTTGTAACTCTAGATCCACAGGATCCAGCACTCCCTTCTGACCTTCAGGCATAAAAACAGACACATGTTAAACCCTGCCACATACCTGCCATAACTCCCTACACCATAAACATACACATACAGAAAAATAGATAAATGTTAAGAAAATCTTTGTTACTTTATCTTCTTCCTTCCTCCACACAGTTTGAAAAGAAATATTCAATGATCATTAATTAAATTCATCAATCATTTCTCTTCCAAATGTTATACATCTACTCTATACCCTTAGAACATAAACAAAACACTGAGAATGTTTAAAAATATATCCCAAGCTCCCCAAAATTGTACAAAGTAACAAATGGAAGATCAGTTATAAATCTTCCTTATTATTATAAAATGGATTTCATAAAGTTATTTAAAGATTTGTTTTTATTCTATGTATATAAGTATTTTGTCTGCATGTATATATGTGTGCAGTCTGCACCATGACTGATGTTCACAGAGACCAGAAGAGGACATTGGATCCCTTGAAATTGGGGATACAAACAGTTGTAAGTTGTCTAAGATGAATGTTGGGAAACAAACCATGGTTCCTTGCAAGAGCAACTATTACCCTTAACTACTGAACTATTTCTATAGTTACCTGGAATAAACTGTAGAAAGATGTTTAAGCAACCAATAGGAACAGCAAACATACATACATACATACATACATACATACATACATACATACATACATACATGTATAACTTGCATTGTGACTTAGAGCTTTTATATTTCCAACATTATCATGAGATTGATAAATACCTGATTGCATCCATCATGTGAATGCAATCTGAGCAGTGTTCTGTTCAGAAACTCCTTTTCTGTGTCAATGAGTTAAGACTATTCAAGACTATTCCTCATGTCTCTTCTATCATGCTCAGTGTGTCTAGTTTCATGTTGAGCTGTTTGATAAATTTGGAGTTGAGTTTTGTGTAGGGTGATAAGCATGGGTTTTTCTCAATGCAGTCATACAGTTTGACCAGCCATTTAGTGAAGATACTGCTTTTTTTCCAGTGGGTATTTCTGGTTTCTTTACCAAAAACAGGTGTCCATAGGCACATGGGTTTATGGCTGGGTCTTCAATTCAATTCCATTGATCAACTTGGCCATTTTTGCCAATACCGTGCTGTTTTTATTACTGTAGCTCTGAAGTACAATGTGAAATCAGAGATGTTAAGAGCTCCAGTAGTTACTTTGTTGTTCAGGAATGTTTTTGCTATCCTGAGCATTTTATGTTCCCATGTTAGGCTGAAGAGTATCCTTTCAAGGTCTATGTAGAATTTTGATGGGGATTTCTCTGACTCAGTAGATTACTTTTGGTAGAATGGCCATGTTTGATTATGTTTTACCTACCAAGCCAGGGCCATGAGAGAGGCTTCAATATTCTGGCATCTTCTTTAATTTCTTTCTTAAATGTCTGAAAGTTTTTATCATACAAGTATTTCCCTTGCTTGGTAGAATTATTGCAAATATTTTATATTATTTGAGTCTATTGTTAAAAGTGATATTTCCCTGATTGCTTTCTCACTCCATTTAACATTTGTATATAGAGGGCTACTATATACAAGTTCTTTTTCTTTTTGTATTCAGCTACTTTTATAAAAGTGTTTATCAGGTGTAGGAGTTTCCTAGTGGAATTCATAGGGTTACTTATGTATACTATCGTATCATCTGCAGACAAAGGTACTTTGGCTTCTGCCTTTCCAGATCATGTACCCCTTAATCTCCTTAAGTTGTCATATTTCTCTAAATAAGACTTCAGAGCATGGACAACCTTGTCTTGCTCCTTATTTTAGTGGAAATATTTTAAATTCCTTTCCATTTAAGTTGATGTTGTCTATAGTCTTCCTGTAAACTACTCTTTTATATATAATGGATTCCATTTATTGATTTACTTGCATTGAACCATCCCGGTATCTCTGGGATGAAGCCTACTTGATAATGGTGCATAATCTTTTTATGTGTTCTTGGATTTGGTTTGTAAGTATTATATTGAGAACTTTTGCATCTATGTTTGTAAGGGAAATTGATCTGTACTTTCTTTATTGAGTATGTGGTTTAGGTATCAGAGTAAATGTGGCCTCATAAAAGGAATTAAATAATGTTCCTTCTGTTTCTACTTTGTGAAATAATTTGAGTATTGGTATTAACACTTCTTTGAAAGTTTTGTAGAATTCTTCACTAAAACCCCTATGGTTCCTGACATTTTTTGGTTCAGAGATATTTATTTACTGTTTTTATTTTACTAAGAATTATATGTCTGTTTAAGTTGATTATTTGATGGTGACTTAATTTTTCTTAAGTGATAGGCATTGAGAAAATTATTCATTTCTTTTAGATCATCCAAGCTGGTGGAGTACAAATTTTTAAAGTATATGTCTCTGGCTTTCCTCGGTATCTTTTATACCCCCTTTTATTTCTTTCTTATTTGAATCTTCTCTTTCCAATTTTTAATTAACTTGGACAAGGTTTTGCCAATCTTATTGATTTTTCTCAAAGATTCAACATTTTTCCTTGATTTTTGTTTGTATTTCTTTGTTTTAATTTTACTGATTTTAGCCCTAAACTTGATTACTTCTTGTCATCTGTTCCATTTGTGAGTGTTTTCTTCTTTTGGTTCTAGAGCTTTCAGGTGTGTTGTTAGGTTGGTAGCATGAGATCTTTCCTTTTATTTTAATGTAGACACTTAGTGCTAAGAACTTACTTAACACAAGTTTAGATAAGTTTTGAACACATTTTCTTTTTCTTTTTTTATAACTACTGAGACTTTCATGGTGGTCATATACGTGGTCAACTTTGGAGAAAGTTCCATGATGTGCTGAGAAGCTAATATATTCTTTTGTTTGGGAGTGAAATATTCTGTAAATATCAGTTACATCCATTTGGTTTATGACTTTAGTTGAGTCTAGAATTTCTCTACTTAGTTTTTGTATGAATGACCTGGCTATGGATGAAAGTGGGATATTGAAATCTCCTGCTATCAGTGTTGGAGGCTCAATATGTGATTTGAGCTGTAATAGTGTTTCTATCACTGAATTAGGTGCCTTTGGTTTTCGTACATAGATGCTAAGAATTGCAATCTTATCTTGGTGGGTTTTCTTTCCTTTGATGATTATGTAGTATCCTCCTCTATTACCACAGAATAGTTCTGTTTTGAAGTCTGCTTTGTCAGATCTTAAAGTGACTACACCAGTTTGCCCCTTAGGTCCATTTGCTTAGAATATCTTTTTCTGTTCTTTTATCTGAGGCAATATCTATCACTGATATTAAAGTTGTTTCTTGTATGCAGCAGAAGGATGAATTCTATTTTCACATTCATTCTGGTAGTCTGTTTTTGTTGGAGAATTGCAACCCTGCTGCTGAGAGATATCAATGAGCAGTATTTGCTGCTTCCTGTTAATTTGTTGTTCTTGTTATGATGGTGGTGGTCCGTGTGTGTGTGTGTGTGTGTGTGTGTGTGTGTGTGTGTGTGTGTCTTTTCCCCTCTTTTGATTACCTGATCTGGGCTTATTTATCCTTTGTGTTTTCTTACACGTAGTTAACCTCTCTAAATTGGACTTTTCCTTCTAGCACCTTCTGTAGGTCTGGATTTGTAGATAGATGTTGCTTACATTTGGTTTCGTCATGGAAAGTCTTATTCTCTTCATCTATTGTGATTGAAAGTTTTGTCAGGTGTAGCAGTATGTGATGGCATCTGTGGTCTCTCAGAGTTTGTAGAAAATCTTCCAGGCCCTTCTGGTTTTTAGAGTCTTCATTGAGAAATCAGCTGTTATTCAATAAGTCTGCCTTTATATGTTATTTGATCTTTTTCTTAGCAGCTTTTAATGTTCTTTCTTCATTCTCTATATTTAATATGCTAATGATTATTTAGCAAATAGTATTTCTTTTCTGGTCCAGTTTCTTTAGTGTTTTGTATGCTTCTTGTACCTGTAAACAGAGACTGCTCATTTGTTTCCCAGCTGCCCAGACTTTAATAATCACACAAGAACTATATTAATTACAATACTGTTTGGACAATAGATTAGGCATATTTCTAGCTAGCTCTTACAACTTAATTTAATCCACTTTTATTAATCTGTGTATTGTGTGAGACTGTGGTTTACCAGATAAGTTTCTGTCATCCTTCTCTTTCAGCAGCTGCATGGCATCTCTTTGACTCTGTCTACCCTCTCTATATATAACTCTGCTTGGATTTCCTGCCAGGCTTTACTCTGCTAAGCTAGTAAGCCATTGGCCAAAACAGCATTATTCTTTAACCAATAAAAGCAGCACATATATAGAAGGATCCCACATCTTGTACCTTGATAGGCATCTCCTTCTTAGGTTAGGGAAATTTTCTTCTATAAATTTGTAAAATATTTTCCATGACTTTGAGCTGAGATTCTTCTCCATCCTTTTTTTTTCCTATTATTCATACATTTGGTCTTTTTTTAGTGTCCCATATTTCCTAAATATTTTGTGTCAGGATTTTTTTAATATTTAACACTTTATTTGACAGCAATATCCATCTCTTCTATTCTGTATCCAACACCTGACATTGTCTCTTTCATCTCTTTGTTCTGTTGGTGAGGCGGGCTTTAAGGTTCCTGTTTAAGTCTCTAAAGTTTTCATTTCCTAATTTTCCTCAGGATGGATTTTCTTACTGTTTGTATTTTTACTTTTATGTCTTAAACTGTTTTATTCATTTGTTTTCATGGATTGTTTGCGTTTTCATACATAGATTTAAGGGATTTATTCATTTCCTCCTTAAGGATGTCTACCCTATACATAAAGTCTATTTTAAGGTGTTTGTCTCATGCTTCAGCTATGCTGTTATATTCAACATCTACTGTGGTAGTCTTGCTGTATTCTACTGGAAACATATCTGCAGCTGCCCTGCTATTGCCCAGACGACACCCCTTCCCTCTTGTCACCCACTGCTTCTCTCTCTTATAGTCTTCCTGATCCCCCTATTCTGCAATGATTCCTAAGCCTTGGGGGGAGAAAATATGACATAAATATCTGATTTTAGGCTGACCATTCTTCAGCCTCTTATTCTCTGCACCTTGGTAGCTGTAAGTCTCTGGGTAAAGCAGCATCTACTGCAAATAGAAGCTTCTCTGATGAGGGTTGAGCAATGCATTGAATTGTGGTTATAACACATCATTAGCCACTAGTTTAATACTATATTTGTTTGTGGCTCAAATCTTATTTTTTGCTGGGCAGAGCTAACAGTGTTCTGTATATGTTGCTAAACAATGATAATATGATGGAGATGCTTCTTGACTTCACAGCAGCTCACAAAACCAATAGGACTTACTTACAGATAAAAGAGAATATAGATGTGAATGTTGTAAGTAGTAAAGTAGAAACAGACTGTACCCTCATTGCAAAAGTGTTAAAGACATGCTTCAAACAAAATGGCTCTGGCTTGAAACCTCTGACAAACACTTGTGTGAAAAGCTTAGCTGAGCCAATCAAAGTCCTGCCAAGAGAACTGATGAAGACATTCAAGTAGTGATGGCAACTGAAACTGAGGAGTAGTGTTCCATGTGAAAGCAGCTGCTAAGAGTGAGCTTGAGTAAACAAAAGGTTAGAAGTATGGTAAGATAGAATTGATGATGCATGACTAAGAAAGCAATCAGACTTAGTGTATAGTGTATACCCCTAGAGAGATGGAGATGCCTAGAAACTAAAAAGCTAGAAAGAAATAGTGTATATGTAATGTGCACATATAACAACATCTTGAATTTTGCAGGAAAATGGATGGAGCTAAAAATCATTATTTTGAGTGAGGTAACCCAGACACAGAAAGACAATTGTCATATGTACTCACTCATGGGTGGTTTCTAAACATAAAGCAAAGAAAACCAGCCTACAAACCACAATCCCAGAGAACTTAGACAACATTGCAGACACTAAGAGAGACTTACATAGATCTAATCTACATGGGAAGTAGAAAAAGACAGGATCTCCTGAGTAAATTGGGAGCATGGGGACCTTGGGGGAGGGTTGAAGCAGAAAGGCAGGGAGGGAAGCAGAGAAAAATGTAGAGCTCAATAAAAATCAATAAAAAAAAGAAATAACCAGAGTAGGCTGAACTCAAAACCACTTCCCAGCTCTGTAGTAGGAAGGATGCTTGGTCATTCCAGCCATTCGGCAGCTCAGACCTGAAAAAAACACACAGAAACTGTATTAATTAAATCACTACTTGGCCAATTACTTAAGCGTATTGCTAGCTAGCTCTTACATCTAGAATTAACCCATCTCCATTATTTTATATTTTATCAAGAGGCTCATGGCCTTCCGTCAAGGTTTCAGCATGTTTGTCTCTGGTGGCAGCTGCACAATTTCTCTCTGACTCTACCCTTCTTTCTCCCAGCATTCCCCCTTGCTATAGGCCAAGCCAGTTTCTTTATTCTTTAACCAATAAAGCAGCACATAGGCAGAAGGACCTCCCACACAACAGCTCTAAGCTCTGTTTAGTTTCTGGTTCTATTTATTTTTGCCATGAACCTCATTACAAAGAACTTATCTGTACTGAGCACAGTATCTTTCTGTTTGTTAATCAAGATGTCAATGTCAAGTTGATTGGTGGTGCAATCTTCAGACCTGAAAATATCATAGCCAAGATTAAGGGAAAGGGATGAAGGTGTGTCCTGTTATGCACAGTCACAGAGTTGAGCTCTCTAGTATCTACTGTTCAAACATCTCAGCTGCTGATTTGATCACATACCCTGGAAAATACCAGAAACCAGAGGGAGTTTTCTGCTCTTACCCAGGATCTATTTTCAGTTCCCAGCATCCATATTAGGCAACTCACAAGCCTCTGTAACTCTGGTTCGAAAAAATCTAAAACCTTCTTTTGGTCTCTGTGAGTATCAGGCACATACATGGGAGATATATATATATATATATATCTCCAGGTTCTCCTAGTAGCCTGATAGACCAGGCCTTAGTTTCAGTTCACTAAAATGGGACAGAGTTAAATAGACAGTCCTCAGGAAAACCACATCTTATGAACAACCAATCAGCAGGCGCCCCACAGCCCTCTCTTCGCTCAGCAGGCATCTCATGGCCCTCAGCAGGTGCCCAAAGCCCCTTTGCTGGCTCAACAGGCCTCAAAGCACCTTGCTGGATCAGCAGGCACCCCCCTCAACAGTCTCCCGATAACTAAAGATAGCTTTCCCAACCCTGCTGCTGGAAGGTCCCTAAGCACTATGACCTCCCATTAATCAGCCCTCCCTGGATTTCCCCTAACTCCACTTAAAAGGAGCTTGCTACCTTTTCCGGGTTTGCCATGTGCCACCCCAATATTGAAATTAATAAAGCGCTCTTGTTATTGCATACATCACTGTTGACTTTTCCTTGGGGATTTTAACTGGACCCTAACAATAACCACCACACACACACACACACACACACACACAAAAAAAAAAAAAAAAAACTTTTAAAAAGAAAGGATTAGGACCAGGTGGGGAATGACTGTTTGGAACAGTCCCTCAAGACTGTTTGGAACCAGCCAGGTGCCATTATGGTGAGCAAATATATGGTAGAGTATGAAATGTGTGTGTGTGGGGGGGGTGATTCTTGTCCTCTTAAGAGAGGCAAATTTGAAGAGGCAGTGAAAGTGCTGTGGAACGGACTGATGAGGTGGCCTATTTTTCCTCTTGAGCCATGGTGATGTCTGGGCTGGGGCTGTTACCAAGGGCTATATCTGGATCCATGACCCTGCTGCAACTGTGGTCCATGCTGATTTCTATGGCTCCTGTTACCCCCAAAAGCTATGAAGATGCTGGGATTAGACCAACACCTGAGGCCATGTTTGTACCCGAGGGTAATGTTGCCACTAGGACCATCCTGATCTGAGTGGCTTACATTGACACCTGGGGCCATGAAGATATCCAGGCCTAAGCTGCAGCCCAGGACTATATATGTACCAATCTGTGGTCCTACTACAACTGGAGTCTGTGTTGATGTCCATGGCTCCTATCATCATTGAAGGTTGTGGGGATGCCCAGGGTCTGGACCACCACCCAGAGACATGTCTGTGTACAAGGCTACCCTTAAGCGAGCAAGATTTCAATCTGAGTGGCCTGTGCTGCCACTATGAACTATGGTAGGGTGGGGAGCTGAGCATGGCCCTCTTACTTCGGTACATGTTTTGACACATGGCTCAACACATGGCTCACATGGGTCCCTGTGATAACAGGCAATAGACATCAACACAGACCCCAGATGCAGCATGATCATGGACCAAGACATGGTCAGCAGCAGGAACTTGAGCCTGGATGTCACCACAGACCTTGTAGGTCCTAGGATAGTAGACCGCATGACCCCAGCATGGAAGAGCTGGCCCCTGCACATGGGAAAACTGGCTCCACCCCTCATCATGCACATTAGATACCTGAGAGAGGTGGTCCCAGCATCCCAGACTGATCAGCTCAGCTACCACCCAGGCACACATCCAGAGCTTTGAGGTGGCACTTCCCAACAGCTACCCCATCTATGACCTGATGGAATGCATAAAGGTACTGGTCCTATGGAAGTATAACTGCAAGATTTTCATTACTTGGGAAACAGCAGGATGTTTGAGAAGTTTTTTTTTTTTGTTGTTGTTGTTGTTGTTTTGTGGGGGTCCGGTATGGAAGGTGTACCAGAAGTCAGAGGTCTTCAACTTGCCCAACAGCACACTACACAATGAACATTTGTGAGTAAAGCGGTTTGAACAAAAAAAAATACACTGTGTGATACACAGCAGTTCCCAGTGCCACTAAGATGAATGAAGAGGCCATGTTTTAAAGTTCTTATTTGTGTTTTTAATTTATTACTTCATACTTTTATTATTTTTTTTACGTTTCCCTTTGCAGGAGGATGATATAGGGTACAGGGCAGCTACAGAGGGCTGGGAAATGGTGAGGGAAGACCGGGGTGCATGATGTGACACTCCCAAAGAATCAATAAAAAGTTATGTTAACACAAAGGAAGAAAGAAGGAAAAGGAGGGTGGGACAGAAAGGAGACCAAATTCAGTGAGAAAGAAGATCGCTACCTTCAATTCCACTCCTGACCCAACAGCCAGCTCATGCATAAGGAAAAGGAGGGTGGGACACAAAGGAGACAAAATTCAGGGCCTGGGAATCTTGCACAGAGAAACGGGTTCAAAAAGTATATTAAATTGCAAACATCTGGAAAGGGTCAACTGTTTTCTGTTTTGCTTTGTGAGTGATAGTGAGCAAGGCCTGGATCATTCAAGGACCAGAGGTTTGACCATGGTTATCCCAAAGGAGACAACCACCCTCTGTCTCTCATGCCTTTCCTTTTCCATTTTATGGAATGAGAAATTGTATAACATTGGCACCTTTACTCTATTATATCAGTATGAACTAAAAGAGACACAGTCGTAGGTGGCATCCCTTTCCAATACAGAACTGCACAGCAAGGAACATAGGGAGAGCCAGCAAATAGTTTTGAATCTAGTTACCCTAACCAGTCTCAAAGCGTATTTCAAACTTCGATTGCCTTTCCATAAGCTTTTAATAGTTTTAGTTTCCTTCAATTAAGGAAACAAAGGTGGAAAAAACAAAAATGTAAAGACTTGGAACACCTGGATAACTGCAATTTTATGTGGTACAGAGATGGGTGGTGGTTCTCCACCATACAATTTACCAAGCACAGAAAATATGTAAATTAGAAGATGGCTTCCAGGCCTGCCAAGACATCCTGAGATCCTAAAACTCACATTGTCAAGTGATGGTGCAGAAGAGAGTTTGAATTAGGACACAGCTTGCCTAAACTCTCAGCTAAGAGGGTTGCAGTCTTTAAGGCCCCTTAAAATTTCAATATGTCAAATATACTTTCAGCATGGTAGTGAAAGCAGCCCATACTTTGATTATTGTAAACAGATTGCATTGGGTTTACATAGCATTTTCCAAAACCAAACAGGTTATGTGAATTTGGACTGCAGGCATTTTCAAAAGAAAAATGAAATTAAAAGAAAATTGAGTAAAAGTGATAGAACTGCATTAAATGAAAGGCAAATGCTGTACATTTCATCATATACATAGATCCTAGGTTTGAATGAGGCTTTAATGAGTGGAATAGGGAGTGGAACAAAACACATGTGACATGAAAGTTGGAGGGGTAACAGTAGGACCCATGGAAATAGAGGGGATGGGTACAGGATATGGCAGAAGAGCTGTAAGGGGCAGGGAATAAACCAAAGCAAGGTATGGAAAAATACGTCCTATGGCAATAAGTCAATTTGTAAGACATTGTTAAAAGTAAAATAAAAGAGTATGAAAAGTATTTACATATTCTGCTTCCTTCTTTGGGAAACTGAAAAACTTCCCCCAAATACTAAATGAAGTAAATTTGAATTCAAAAACATGCTTAAGTGGAAATTAAGATAAGGTGTAAAGCTGCACTGTGGTGTCAAGCAGTCACCCACTCTAGGGTCCTTGCTTTACAGTGGAAGAGTCTGAGACCTATGTATCCAAGAGCCCACATAATTAAATTTAAAAATGTATGAGCATAAACACACATACCTGTACCCACACACATGTAAACACAGTGTGTGTGCATACACACATGCCCCACCCCACATAAATACATAAAATTAAAAAAAAACTGTTTTAAAAATACAAAATACAAATCTGACCAGAGTCAGGCCAAGGCTCTTCCAGAACATCTCAATATGCTGCTAGTCAGTGAAAACTAATTTTACCTCTGCAGTGACCTGTATTGTAATATTTTTCCTCTTCATTGTAGCGCATGCATTAGGGAAGCACAGACAGTAGATTGCCAGTTTTAGGCCAGCCTCAGCTGTATAGTAAGACCTTGTCGTAAATGAATAATAAAAACCAAATATATACCAAATTTTAAATGTGCTTGAGTTATACTTAAAGTGTGAATTCCTTAACCAAATTGCACATGTCCATTGCATCCAAGGAAGCCCTTGTGAAGAGCATTGTTGAGTATTTCTGAGTAGGGATGGGGGAAGGGTCAAATCTCATGACATTTTGTAAAAGGGGATGACATATTAGTTGAGGAAAAGGTTGATCTTTTCAGAAGCTTCTTCTTGTTCAAAGGCTTTGACAGCCTCTCCCATCTCTTTGTCTATCCAGTGTCCACTCAGGGCTTTGACAGCTCCTGACACCTATGTGTCTATCCAGATTCGACTCAGAGCTGTCTAGAGCATAAAAGATGGTTCCATAAACATCTCTGTTTTCTGGGGCTGATAAGTTAGAGTCTCACAGCTGTGAAGACAATTCTCTCTTCCTCAGCCAGGTTCTAACTAATCAATTCCTAGTTTGTCTTAAAATACTTGAAATATTGTCATGCTTAATTTTATGCATGAATTTAAAATAGAGTAAGAAATACCTCAGAGCCTAGAAAAACATTATTTCTGAGTGTGTCTGAGAGTTGGTTCAAAACAAACTGTTATTTTACTTTGTATACTGAGAAAGAAGACTGCCCTTTAAGATAGAGGCAGCATCCAGACTGTTCAGGTGTGGGAAGGATGGAAATGCAGAAAGACCAGTAAACACTCTACTTGAGCCTAGGCATCCACATTCTGCTGCATGTGAACACTGGCACTCTAGTTCAAAGGGCTTTGCACTCTCCTAGTTCTCAGGCAAGAATTCTAATTGGTTTTAATAAGAAAAACCTGGAGTTAGATATGGGGTAAGTGCTGAAGGATCAGAGAGAAAGGAGCAAACCACAGACACCTCTTCTTCCTCAGTGAATAGCAAACCAATTGGTTATCCAATACCAAAAGACCGGCCTTGAAAATCTAGTAATAATATACTGATTGAGTAGGATGTATTTAGTAATATATATTTATATTTGGCAATATATACATATATATGTCCATAAATCAATGTATCCACAGAGAAAAGAGACCATGAATTTGTGCATTTGAAAGACAGAAAGGAAAGGTGTATGGGAAAGTTTAGAAAGAGGAAAAGGAAGGGGCAATGATGCAATTATATATAATTTTAAAAATAAAGAAGTAATTTAAAAAGAAGGGATTTGGAAAACATGGGGGAAGTATATTTTATCCTCTATGTGTTCCATCAGATGGCCTAGAACCTAAGCAAATGGATATGAGAGTTGACCCCTAGCTGTCTTGATGCCAGGCCCTAGTGATATCCTCTTATCTAACAAACAGTCCAAATAAATGGGTTTTAAACAGCAGCAATAGCATTCCACCTAAGTTGACCTTTAGACTCATTTCATGAGTTTTGTGTAATTTGAATGCAATTTCTTTCCTAACAAATTCCTCCAGTGTTTTGTTCAAATTGGGTGAGTGGTGATGGGAGGAGGTTGGTGCCTAGCTTTCTGGATCAAAGTAAATAGGTTGTCTTGTGTTTGCATGTCAGGGCTGTCTACAGCAGTCAGGAAGAACTGTTATCTTGAAAATAGGACAAAAAGCAAAGGGAGTGGATGCTATTGTCCAGGGCTATTCATAATCATTGTGGTCCAAAGAGAGGAAAGGGCATAAGAAATTGGATGGTTCTCCTAGCAATGCCTCCAAATGAATGGCAAACACTTAGAAACAGCTAGGCAAAGACAGTGGAGCAGTTGACTGCAAAACCACCCCAGGATTTGTTGAAGTTAGGATGAGAGTTTATGACTTTAAAAATGAACTGTAAAACAATCAGAGTAAATTGCAGAGCCATCTTTCATGTTTCCTTAATTAAAAGGCCTTTCATCATTCTGAGCTTAAACATGTTTTTCCCCAGTCTTGCAACTAACTACTGAATCTTGTGGTAAGAAAACAAAATAAAAAAAAAATAAATCAACTAGGTTTTCAATTTCTTCCTGCACAAGAAAACTGTATTCATGTTCTTCCCCTGGTAATTTGAGTAAGTAATTTTTCTCTCCTTTTTGCTCTGTTCAGGATACCATGTGCTATTTTAGGTATTCAAGCCAATGAGGATGTCAAACACTTGGAAATAAACGGTATGAGAACAGCGGGTGTTAGAGTAGTTTTGAAACCCACAGAGGAGAGAAACTTTAAACAATAGATGCATTAGGAGGCACTTAGGATGCTAGGTACTCAAGATGACTCAGATGATGTACTCTGGCATATTTCAAGAATAAAATGTGACAACAATGTGGTTTGCTTCCTTTGCTTGCTCCACAGCCTCTGTACATTTGGACAAACTAGCTCTTTCAAGCACTTTTTTGTCAATTTTCCTTATGAAATTCCTAGATAATCTCAAAGGCAGTCATATTGTTTCTATGACCTCTGAGCCCATTATTTATTGGAGAGATGGGCAGAGTAACCCACATAAATACATTTGTGTCAGAAATGTGACTCCAAACCACATACAAGTCACCTGGAAAAGGGGACCTTTGTTGATTTAATGAAATAAAGGGAGTGTTGACCTAAGAAAAAGATCCCACCCAACTAAGTTCACAACTTGTGAAAAAGAACTAAAGAAAAGATTAGAGCTGCGTGTGGTGGTGCATGACTTTAATTCCAGCACAGGGAAGGCAGAGGCTGGTGGATCTCTGACTTTTAGGCCAGCCTTGTCTACAAAGCAAGTATCAGGACAACCAAGCTTAGGCACTGAAGGAGACAATGGAAAACAGCAAGTTGATAGAAATGTAACTGAAAGAGGGGGCCGTGGTCCAGTCCCAAGCAACAGAGATTGGCAGCTTCAGCTACATGATTCTGGAGTTGAAGATAGAAGAAAGGGGCTATGGAATTTGCCCTCAAGACTAAGGAAAGCCACTGAGGCCAGCATGAGTCTGGGTTGTCCCTGAATGGAGGCCTAGAGAGGCCAATGAGTGAAGCTGTGAAGTTGAAGCCTGGATTACCATGGAGACCCCAAGATGTTGGAGATGCCAGAGTATTGGGTTACCCACAAGTTTGCCCTGTTGTTTTGTTTTTCTGGTTTTTCTTTTTTTGGTCTTATACTGATACAGTATTCTTTAATATGCTCCTTTCCTATATTTTATAATGATAATGTCTATTGTATGCTATTATATTTTAGAAGTTTGTGATATGCTCTTTCATTTTGATTTTACAAGGGATTACAGTTAAGAGATTGCATCAATCTCAGAAGAGACTTTGAACTTTGAACTTTCAAAGTTGAGACTGTGATAGACTGTGGGGACTTTTGAAGTTGGACTGAATGCATTTTTGTATTGTGATATGGCTATAAGTCTTTGGGGACCAGGGAGTGTAATGTGGGCATTTGAAAGAAAATGTCCCCCAAACAAAGCAGCACCATTAAGGTGTGGGGCCTTGTTGAATAGGTGTGATCTTGATGGAGGAAGTGTGTCACTGTAGAGGTAGAATTTGAGCTCTCATATGTTGTTAGAGGCTTCTGTTCCACCAGTCATTTAGTCCAAAGAAACACACAGAGGTCTACATTAATTATAAACTGGTTGGCCTATTTGCTTAGGTTTTCTTATTAACTAACTCTTATACTTTACATTAACCCACAATTCTTGTCTGAGTAGCCACAGTATTAGTAAGGCATTCTCATTTTCCTCCACATCTGGGTGACAACTGCAGACTGAGCCTTTCCTCTTCCTAGAATTCTCCTGTTCTGGTGTCCCCACCTATACTTCCTGCCTGGCTACTGGCCAATCAGCTTTTTATTAAACCAATACAAGTAACAAATCTTTAGAGGGTACAAGACCATTGTCCACAGCACTCATATATGCTCAAACCATGCCCAGTGTCTCAGACCACTTCCCGTTGCCTGTGAGTCAAGTTGTAAGAACTCTCAGCTCCCCTTTTCTAACACCATGTTTGCCTACATGCTTTCCACCATGGACATAATGTACTAAACCTCTGAAATGTATGTAAGCCATCACAATTAAATGTACTTTTTATAAGAAAAAAATAGAAAATGAAATGCTGGAGGCAAAATGACTTATTGAGTCTTGGCTAAATAGATTGCTTAGTAGGTAAATTCCCATCACAGAAAATGTAAAGCAACATTTATCACATATGTACATAGCATTTAAACAACCTTTGTTTTCTATAACTTTCCTGTTCTTTTTTAACATGTAATTTTTACTCTCTCTCTTTCTCTCTGTGTGTGTTGTTTGTATGTGGGTGTATATATGTGTGTGAGTGTGTACATGTTTGTGTGTATATGTGTATGTGGTGATCAGAAGACAACTTCAGGTATCATCCTAAGGAAGGACATCAATTTCCTTAGAGACAGAGTGGAGAGTGCCCACAAACCCAACAGTTAGGCTAGACTGGATGGCCAGGAAGTACAAGGGGTCCTCCTACCTCCATCAACCCAGCACTGACCCTTGAAATACATACTACTCCATCAAGCATCCTAAAATGGGTTCTGGAGACCAAAACATCCTCATGTTTGTAAGGTAAGTTCTTTATTAGCTGAGCTATCTCTCCAGTCCTTAGAGTCTTTGGTTTTGTGGTGTTAACTTCTCCATATTACTTTTAGATTCCTTGATGTGGGGCATCTGGATTGTCTAGGTATTATTATTCAGTGGGTCTATTTATTTCAAGGGTCATCCTGAGTCCATTATGACACTAAAACTACCTGTGGGCATTACTTTGAGAAACATTAGCCTACACAGAAACATATATCAATAATGTTTTCTATGAGTCCTGGTTTTCAGTTTCTTCTTTAACTTACCCTCCCTACTCATAAAGGCATTAGTGTCTAACACTTGAGGCCTTTTGTAGTGTTCTAGCCTTGTCTTTCCTGGTTATAACCTAAAGATAGCCATTAGTCTCAAATTCTCTGCCTTGTATAGATTTTCCACTTTGGGCAGTATACCCTTTTGTTTTGAGCTCTCAGAACCTGATCTTCCTTCTCTCTCTCTCTCTCTCTCTCTCTCTCTCTCTCTCTCTCTCTCTCTCTCTCTTGATCTTGTTTTTTAGTAGTCACTATTGGAACTCTTTCTCAAAATTCATATTTCAATTTCAGTTTACCAGGGAAACTTGTCTGTATTTTTATCTGATTCTCACTCATACTGGATCATGTTTTGCCATATGGAAGCACCATGAAGGAAGAAACAGCCCAGATCCAGGTCAAAGCTTAGCAACATGGTAAACTCAGCATTTAGATATGAAGCCAG
The DNA here is from genome assembly GCA_004026605.1 of Ondatra zibethicus. NCBI lineage: Eukaryota > Metazoa > Chordata > Mammalia > Rodentia > Cricetidae > Ondatra > Ondatra zibethicus. The sequence goes on along the minus strand of PVIU01007216.1, from coordinate 42,844 downwards.
CTTTAGGCCTTAGCCCTGGAGAAGTAACTGTATTGGCCAAATATCATGTCCAAAGGATCTTCCCCTGTGCAGGTCTTGTTTTAGACTGACTGGCACCAGTGTTTTCAATTAGGGGTATTTTCTACCCAGGAACACAACCAGCTGGTAAGTGGTAAATCTGGAAAGTCTGTCCAAAGAAAACAGAACTCCAAAAATCTGTGCAGGCAAAAAGGGATGTTCTCCAAGTCCACCTACAGCAAAGGCTAACTGTGCACCCAAGATAAACTGGACTTTCTAGGAAGGCTCTGGTGATGGAAAAGAGAGAAAGTCTTATTATAGTTATAGTGTTGGCCAGTTTTATGTCAGCTTGAAACAAGTTAGAATTATCAGAGAAGAGGGAGCCTCAATTGAAAAAATGTTTCCATAAGATTGGTCTTTAGTCATATGTGTAGGGCATTTTCTTAACTAGTGATTCATGTGGCTGACCTAGTCCATTACATGTGGGGCCACTTCTGGGCTGGTAGTTCTGGGTTCTGTAATAAGTTATAAAAGTTAATAAAAAGCCTGAGCTAATGGGCCAATCAGTCTATAATTAATGTAAACCTCTGTGTGTGTGTCTTTGGGAATAAATGACTGCAGGACCAGGTGGGAAAAAAGCCTTGGTCAACAAACAAACAAACAAAAGAAATCAGGCTGTGTAAGCCAATAAGCAGCACTCCTAGGTGGCCTCAACATCAGCTCTTGCCTCCAGGTTCTTGCCCTATTTAAGTCCTATCCTGGCTTCCCTTGATGATGAACAGTGATGATTAAGAATAAGCCAAATAAATGTTTTCCTCCCCAAGTTCCTTAAGTCATGGTGTTTCATCATAGCAAAAGTAACCCTAACTAAGAAAGTCACTGAGAACCAAAGGATGCTTGCAAATCTGTGAAAACTCAGGCATGAGAGCAGGCAATAGACAATACAAGGACCTAGTAGAATTAGAGAAATATGTGGTAACAAAAGTCACATGTTCTCCATCTTGAAACAGAGAATATGTTTTGTTCTATTGGAAAGGAGAAAAACATTGTTGAAATGTTCTTACTATAACAATGGTAAAATTTTAAAAAATAACTAAGGATGATAAATCTAGATAAATTAACTCGTGCTTTTTAAAGTCACTTCCACTTCAAGATCCAGGTATCTTAAAGACCAAATGCTTCCTTGTTATTTACGCTCTTTCTCTGTTATATGATAGAGAGAGCCTGGTGGCTTGTTCACACAGGAACTTAACTGATTTTTCTTTTATTTATGGGTTTCTATAGATCTATGTGAAAGTAATCCCTTAACAAAAATAAGATTAAATTTGGCTTGTATACAGTATAACATGGGCTAAGCAGATAAATTATAATTCACTGGTAAACTTTTCTCTGCAGGAAAGATAGTCTTGAGATAAAGTACAAAACATTGGGTTTTTGGCATGTTTTGTGGGGTGTTAATTTGATAGCTGTCAGTGTACAAGAGGGAGGGAACACATGAAGGAGTGTTTGAACTAGCAATGAAGGGTCCAGCAAAAAATTAATCCAAAGCCCTCTTTTACAATTCATTAGAATAAATAGACATCTTATCTAGCCACAAAGAAAGCAAAACTTCCTCTCAAAAGAATAGAACCAGAGATATTTGCTAAAGAACATTGTTGACTATTAGAGTTCTTCACTTTCAAAATAATTACTTGTATTAAGAACCACAAAATAAGAAACAAGTTATTAAATATAAATCCAGGAACACAGTTTCATGTATGTTATCATCTTTCAGTCACACTGATATAGCTATGACCAAGCTCAGTGAATGAAGCACCAAAGTATGCCTGTGGGATTCATCTATCCCTGTCCTTTTGCCCACCTTACATTGATCAGCTGTCGTGTTCACAAAATCCAATGAGAACAAAGAAAGCTACCGAAAGCCCTTTATATCCCAGAACACAGTCCTTGTTTAGTTCTTTCATTTCTATCTTTGAATTCCTCTTCCTCAATCTAGCCATTAGCACATAAACACCTTATAATGTACCTGGTGTTCTGGGATCAATCACAAGACTATTTTTTCCTGTTGAAGAAAATCTCACCCACATTTGATCATAATTTGCCTACCTTGGTTCCAGCCAAACTATATATAAGCCAAGTTTAATCTCATTTTGAGGTCCTCTGGACATAGGACTATAGGAAAATCAGGAAACAAACCAATAATCATATTTGAAAAGTTCCCAGGTAATTGAATAACTGGAAATCTATTAAAAGAGAGGACTGCTGAACTTGCCTAAAGGTGCGATGATTCTTCAGGGTTCCTGCTTCATGAAAGAGTATGCAAGACATTCTACAGGATACAAAAGAAAATGACTAAACTGTCTTTAAAATTTCCTGCTTCATGAAAATATCTGCTGGATCCTATGGGCCTGTAGGCTAAAGATGGATGCCCCAACGGTACAGAAAAACTTTGGGTGACTGTCCAGGCAGCAAAATGTCTCTGTCATTTCTGGAGTTTGAAAGTTGCTTATTTCTTGTTTACTTAGGTAATATTTTATCCTTCTGGAATCTTTAACGGAGTTAAAAATAGATAGTTAGTTATAGTAATAGTTTTCCATTGTTATGATAAAAGATAAATTAAATCTAAATATTGTAACTGTAATTCTTGCTTGATAACTCTTTTGTTTAAACAGAAAAAGGGGAAATGGTGTAGGAGTTCCTTCTGTATTTCTATTGCTTTCATTGGTTAAATAAAGAGACTGCCTTGGCCATTTGATAGGGCAGCCCTTAGGTGGGCAGAGTAGACAGAATGGAATGCTGTGAGAGAGAAGGCAGTGTGTCAGACGCCATTTTTCTCTGGCCCAAGAAGGACACTGGTTAGACTCATGCCAGTAAGCCACATCCTCGTGGTGATACACAGATTAGTAAATATGGGTTAGTTTAAGATGTAGGAGTTGGCCAAGAAGAGGCTAGAACTAATGGGCCAGGCAGTCATTTAATTAACACAGTTTCTGTGTAATTATTTTGGGTATAAGCTAACCAGGCACCAGGAGCACAGCCCTCTCCTCATTACAACATGTTATCAAGATTTATTTATTTTTTGCAATGCTGATGAATGGTTTCATAGCCTACCACTGATATACTCTCCTAACCCCTTAAAAACTTTTATATTTTATTGTTGTTTTGCATTTTTTGTTTGGCTATTTTTTTATTAGATTTTTAAAAAAAAATAACAATCCAAGTTCCTACTCCCTCCCTTCCATCCATTTCCTCTACATACCCTCCCAGCCCACCCCCATTTAATCCTCAGAGTGGGTAAGGCACATTGCCTTGTGGAAGGTCCAAGCCCCTCCCCCCACTATATCTAGGTTGAGTAAGGTATACACCCAAAGAGAATAAGATCCCAAAAAGCCAGTACACGCAGTAGGGATAAATCCTGGTGCCACTGCCAGTGGCCCCTCCGTCTGCCCCAGCCATGAAGCTGTCAACCACATTCAGAGAAACTGGTTTGGTCCTATGCTTGTTCCTTCCCGGTTGGTGAGCTCCCATTAGCTCAGGCAAAGTGTTTCAGTGGGTGAACCCATCATGGTCTTGACCTCCTTGCTCATATTCTCATTCCTTCCACTCTTCAGCTGGACTTTGGGAGCTCAGTCCAGTGCTCTGATGTGGCTCTCTTCCTCTGTCTCATCAGTTGCTCTTGAAGGCTCTATGGGATATTTGTTTAGCTGTTTTTTTAAGATTTATTTATTTATTTTTGTATATGATGTGCTCTATCTGCATGTACACCTGCATGCCAGAAAAGGGCATCAGAACCTATTATAGATTTTTGTGAGTCACTCTGTGCTTGTTGGAAGTTGAACTCCGGACCTCTGGAAGAACTGCCAGTGCTCTTAACTACTGAGCAATCTCTCCAGGCCCCAGCCTTTAATATTTTAAAGAGAAGATTCAGAGTACATTTTGGTCTTAAAAAAACACTAAAAAAGAAAGAAATCACTGTGTGATAGGATTGCTCATTAGGTAAAGCCCCCTTTTACCAAGTATAACAACCTTTTTGATCTCTGAGAGCTTCATGATGGAAGGAGAGGAATGATTGCTGAAAGTTGTTCTTTGACCTATCCATACTCTTGGGTATGCACATGTCTTGCACATGCATACAGAGTGAATAATTAAATAAACAAACAAAAATATTTTTAAATATTGTAGGGATGACCTTACTTATTTGAAATATAAATCTGCCTTGCTGGAAGCTGATTCCCACTGATTAGCAATGTTATTCCAATGTATGACTAACATAAATAGGAAAACACTCCCTAAAATGATGGAAATGGGGTCTGTTTGGCAGAGTCAAGTAGAACAGAACTAGAATGTCAGTCACTTGGGTCTATCCTTTACATTTTTATGAGGTGAGAAATATGCAAATAAGCCACTGCACTTCATAGATTAAAACCCTGAGGGAATCCCCAGTCTTAAGCAATGTTCTAACACAAGCAAGAAAAAAGAGAGGCCAAATTTGGTACATTTTATAAATTCAAACAATAAGTATGCCGACTTAGTGTATGCTTTGTTTATGGAGAATTCTTGTCATCTTCAGCTTAAAAGAGAAAACGTAAAGACAAATTTACTCAATGAAAGTTTTGTATCCTCCCAAAGTGATTCTGTGTGATGCACAGAAAATGAGAAATCCCATCTTAGTTCAGAGTCATAACTTACATAAAATCAGTGAGTTGACTTGTGTTAATTTTTATAGCATTAGCAAAAATGTAGGCATAGATTAATATTTTTCTAATCCTACATTGTGGGTTCAGCTATTTTGTGGTTTTTTTTTTGCTTTGAATGAAGTTAATTAAGAGAAAAATATTTTTGACTCAAAGGTAATAATCAATGGTATGCATTCCTTGACTATACAATTATACCATCAGCTGATAATGGTTAAGTAGAGAAGTTAATTATTTTGTGATTGCTTCAGTGTACACACCATAGGAAACTGCACCCACTTCTTAAAATGCATAAAAGCTTAATTTCATAACTCTCAGTTAGAAACATTTTCATTTGCTCTTAATTCTTGGAAATACACCTGTTTGTCTTTGCCCCCTGGGTGTCAGCATTACTTTGGTCACTGGCCATTCTTCACATTGGCAGGGACTAGAGAGAGAGCCTGCTAGAGGCTTGTATAAGAGAGATGTACCTAGAAACTAATTAATTTGATTTATTTCTTTTGGCAGTACTTTGCATATCTCTTCTCATGTTTTATTTAAAACTTGATTGCTTGCATAGCAATAAACAAGCCACAAAACAGAGCCCAGCTGATAATCATTTTGAATGTCATCTATTTATCAGAAATTGCATACATGATCCTAAGTACTCTGATCCATGACCTGTCCACTGTTCATGCCATTTGTTTCACCTCAGGGTCCAGACTTAGGAGATCTCCATTTCTGAAGTAGAGCAGAGAAATCAAGCTAATTACTTGTTGAAATTGTAGCTTCAATTCTTCCTCCTTTATCAGGTCTTCTTTGATTATTTCATACAATAATGAGTTCAGAGTTTCATCATAGCCTGTGTCTCACTGTTGCTTGGTATGGTGACTACCTGAATGACATATCCACACTGTTCACCAGAGTCAGGGCAAGTCTCTACACAAATATTGTAGCTATTGGTTGTAGTTTCATGGTATCTAATCATAGTGTCTTCATGTGGGATACAAACAATACTAACTTCTGTTTGTATATCCAACAGCGATGAGTAACAAGAATATGCATGCTTCTATTGGTTTCTCTCTCTGCCACCTGTTCTCTATGGTTCAGGGAATGTTCTGCAATGGGCATGCTTTTAGTTTTCAATCAATGAATTTATTAAGTATAACTAACAAAAGTGAAAGAATAAATAACAAGTAGCAGATAGAGAGAAGCAGCAAATAGACACCAAAACATTGTTCAACTGGGCATTCAATTAAAACACCTGGCACACAAAATTGCATCTATGAATTGGAGTCAAAGACCCCACTATAGTCATGTTCTCTGCTATCTATATTTACTTCACACTGAATTTGTGTGTGGGGGGAGCTTTTGTGTTCTAGAACTTCATCATTTTAAAGGCTAGACCAAAAACTTTTCATGTCTATATTGTTCTCTTGGGGTTATTATAATGAAACACTACCCATTACATGATGTAAGCAAGGGCTATTTCTTTCTTACAGTCCTGATAGCTGAGATCAAATTATCAGCGGGGGCAGTTTCTCCTGAGGCCTGTCTTTTTGTTCATGTTTATCACTCTGCTTTTACTTTTCTCTTCAGTGCCATCCTTGTTTTCTCTTGGTGTCCTTTTCTATTTCTTTTTCATGATGATGCTAGTGAAAGTTCAGTAGATACCCACTATTGAAGCCTCATTTAACCTTACTTAAAGTCTTCCAAAGTGTAGTAATGAGGAGCGGGCCGCATTCCCAGTGCCCAGCTAGCTTAACCCCCCGAAACAATTACACAGAAACTGTATCCATTGAAAGACTGCCTGGCCCATTATCTCCCACCCCTTATTGGCTAACTCTCACATATTATTTTAACCCATCTCCACTAATGTGTATTGCCACTTGACTGTGGCTTACCGGCATGAATCTAACCAGCATCCATCTCGGGCAGACTGCCACACTGTCTTCTTCCCAGAATTCTGTAATGTCTACTCCGCCCACCTAAGGGCTGCCCTATCAAAAGGCCAAGGCTGTCTCTTTATTCAACCAATGAAAGCAACACAAATACAGAAGACCCTCCTATACCATTTCCCCACATTAAAATTGAAAGTATGGTCCCAATATATGAAACAGTCTGGCTTACAATTCAATCACTAACTATACGTTTTCTGGGGAGTTTGTGAGACAACCCTTGACCAACCAATTGGGGGAAATTTCGATCAAGCAGATTGGGAGTAACAGTGACTCTCAAAACTCTAGTATGTGTCCAAGGCTAACTAAGTGGCCAATTAGCACTGAAGATATCTACCTCCTAACTAGACATTCAGAAAATGGTCAAAGAATGAGGCTCAGAACAGTGTAATTTAAACACATGCCCTCAAATCAGGGGATCTCACAAAAGACCCACAATATGCTAGAACATAGGTTGACACAGGGTAAGGAAAGAGAACACCTCTTTGTTTGGTCTTCTCCTTTATTATTTTTGGGATCACTGCTAAGTTTACTTGGGGGATTAGAAAAATTACAGCCTTGTTATCAGTGTTCAGTCATCATCCCATCAGATGCCAAGCCTTTGTCTGAGAAGGTTCCTTTTCCATTAAGCAACAGAAACACTTGGAAAAAAATGTACTTTTTCCTCCAAATTTCCATTTCTCACCATATTTTAACCTCTGAGAATTTTTTGTTTTCTTTCTTTTCCAGTGTACTCGATGTTACCCAGATATTCTTGAACACCATGGTAATCCCAGATGATACCTTTATTTTCCACAAAGCCTCATCTACTTACCATCTGACCCTTTGCAAAAAGCTTGTTTAATTGGAGTAGGTTGTTCCATCCATTTAAAGTATGAGAATCATACTTTAATGACAGTGGAATAAAAGACACTCATAGCACATAGGAGAACTGATCTTCTAGGTTCTGTTTCTCCTCCCATGATTAGTAGACGAAGAGTAGGATTCATGATCTTACTGGAGACTTTAAAGGCAAAGAATGCCCAGACCATGACAGGTCAATATGTCACTTAATGAGAAAGGAGACAGTGAAAGCAGGGAAAAGAGATAAAATCAGTGGATTTCACTGGGATAAAGAACAAATAATGTTCCAATGACCCCGCCTCCAAGACTGAGTTAGGGAAACTGACATTAAGTTTAATGTATTTGGCCATGCTAGCCTACAGTTCTCTCTCTCTCTCTCTCTCTCTCTCTCTCTCTCTCTCTCTCTCTCTCTCTCTCTCTTTCTCCTCTACCCTCGCAGCTGCTGTAAAAGATATGGCAGGCACCCTATTGTGGTTATTTATGAACCCATAATCTTCACTCCCCCAAAGGAAATTTACCAAACACATTAAGCTTTCAGAGGCTACACTTGGCACATTTTTACTAAGGCACACATTAAGTAAAAGACAGAAATCACCCTGAGAATCAGACACAACCTGACTGCAAGCTCATACTAATGACTACTCATCCATTGCATGGCATGGGACCTCTCTTCTCTGTCTTAAACCTATAAGAAGGGACCCTGCTTAGCCTTGCAGATTTGAATTATCTTCAGAAAGTCACATCATACTGTGCCTCTATGGAGTTAATAACTCTTCTAATAAATTTCTTATTCAAAAAAACATTCTGCTTCAAAGTCTGGACTGAACCTTGAAATCAGAGGGTAGAAGGCATGCATAACTAGGCAGTCCTGGTCAAAGTGTTGTTCTGCCTACCATAGACCCCTTATTGCTTTTGTTCCAGTCTGTCCTGAAAGATGATCTGAAAAATTCTCTGAACTGTGTGAAATCTTTTCCTGGGACCTAAACCTCTCTTCTGTCTGGAATCAGGGCTTCAGCTTTTCTCTTCTCCCAGCATGAGATTCCTAGGGAAAATTTAATCCTTGGGGCTTCAAAGTTTCAGTAGTCTGTCAGGCAAAGGAAGGGGCTGCATATTTCTTTAGAATGCCACCTCCTGCCAGGGCAGTTCCCAGGACATATCATAGAAGTTGCCTCCCCTAATGGAATTCACCTGACACCCATGGTTCCCCAGAGATCTCAATCAAGGACAAATAGTTTTATATCAAAGATAAGTCTGAATGACCCTAAAGCCCTGCTCTCTGTGGGATATTCTTAAGTTCCATGACTTCTGTACAACCCTGCAAGGCTGTCTAGACTCACAGGCGCTACCTGCCTTCCCTTCTCTGGGTCATTCAGTTCCTCCTGGCTCCAGTTCTAACGAAATGGAACCATTGACCTGAGCCCTTTGGTCCAACTGCTGACAGGAATCCTATTATCTGTGTGCCACTTCTCATTGGGGTCTCTAATGCAGGCATACAGCTTTGGACTCACAGTCACCTTGGGGTCCAGCATTCACATCCTCTCACCAATCAGCAGCTCAGTGGAAAAGATAGTTTTCTCTTTTTCACATGCGTGAACGTGTACTCACCTTGTGGGCTTCTCTGCTGCCATGATAAAACACTAACCAAAACAAACTTGGGGGAGAAAATAGAAAGGGTTTTATTTGGCTTATACTTCCTACACTTGCATATTGTTGTGCATCATGGGAGAAAGCCAGGGCAATAGCTCAAAACAAGAACTGGAGGCAGGAATTGGAGCAGATGCACTGGAGGAACACTGCTTCCTGACTTGCTCCTGAGGCTTGCTCAGCCTGCTTTCTTAGACAACCCAGATCACCTACCCAGCAGTGGCACCACCCACTGTGGGTTGGACACTACCAGTTCAAGCAATCATCAAGAAAATGTTCCATGGATTTGCCCACAGGTCAGTCTGGTGGGGCAATTCCTTAACTAGTGTTCCCTCTTCCCTGGTGATTCAATTTGTGTCAAATTGGCAAAAATACATGTACTTGGGCCTGACTCTGAACAAAATTTTAGTTTCTGTTTGTTGTTCTGTTTAGTTCAGTTTTCCCTCATTGCTCTCTGCCAATCACTGGGCATCCTCAGTGCTTCACTTCCTGTGACAGAGTGAAGCAGAGACTTCAAACCACAGCACATCTGGTGAATCTAACTGAGGCCAGGCTAAATGATTTGACTTTCTAAGAGTAAAATCACCCAAATAAAGCGGGCTTCCATCATAAATTGATGTTGATGAATTAGCATTCAGGTGACAGAAGTTGAACAATCAAAATCATATCATGGAAAAGGCAAAATGGGTACTTTGAGACTGAGGAGTGAGAGGGCATTGGTTTGGTATTACAAACCTGGAGGTTTAACAGTTAATATCCAAGCCTAGGAAAACATCAGCCAACTCTGTAACGCACACAGTGATAGGCCATCTCTGACCTTGCTCACTGGTCTCTTCCTGCCCTGCACTATGCTAGCTTCAAAACACAGTTTCAGTCAGTAGTATGTGTCCTGTAACAGTTAACTTCAATGGCCAACTTGACAGAATTGAGAATCACCTAAGAGACAAATGTCTGGGCATGTGTGTGAAGGTGTTTCAACACTGAGTTAACAGGAATGGGAAGACTCATCCTGAGTGTAGTCATCTGCGTCATTTCATGATCTCTCACCCAAGGCAAACAGAAAAGGGGAAAGCGAACTGAGTACCAGCAGTCAGCTCTCTCTGCTTTGGTCTGTAGACACAATGTGAGCAGCTGCTTCATATTTCTGATACACCTTCCTTCTGTAATGAGTTATACTTTAAACCATGAGCCCAAAGATACCATTCTTTTCTGAAATTGTTTTGCTCTAGTGCTTTGTCATAGCAACAAGAATACTAGATTGTGTACATATCCTCCCTGTTGGCCCTAAACTGACCAACAGAGTCTATGGGCCTCCTGAAAAATCACAGAAGGCTGAACAAGACCCTAAGGCTTTTTTATGGTCCAAGACTCATACCTCAGTCCAAGTGAAAAGTAGACAGGCTCCTTCTTTATTAAATTTCAACAGGCTACTGCAAGTGGACAAGAATCACTCAGGTACATGCATGAATGTATTCTTTAATATTTGCATGAAGCATATGAGGACGATGACAATGGTGACTAATACTTTTTAAAGACTGGTACAACATTATCAAAATCACTATCCTATCTATTATACTGCTTACAATCATCCATTAAATGGTTACCTTTAGTTACTCTCAAATTACAGAACACTGAATATGATCATCAATGCTGCATGACATGCTACATGAATTTCTCTAACTCATCTTTTCCAAGGCCTCTCTCTATAGGAATACTATCAAATTTTTAATTTCAAATGCCAGAAGTGATTCACAGAAAAGTTTCTTTTCCAATACTGCCTGAAAACCCTCTCAAAATACGAACATTTTTTTTTTTTTACTTTCCTATTTATATTCCAAAGGTACTGAGGAAAAAAATGGCTGGTACTTTCAGATTGGAGTCTGTGTTTTAGTTCCAGTGATGTGATTAATAATATTAAGAGGTATCAAGAGGAAAATTTTCATTAAGTCAGGAAAGCTGAAGTGTAGCTATATGAGGTTGTAGAAATATGTTCTCCTGGGAGCCCTGATAAGATGTAGTGAAGAACTTGGTATGATTTAATACATAGGTTGCATATGACACATAACTAAAAAATATTAGGAAATGGAAGCATCATAATATTATCAAGACTCCAGACCCTGGTAGATTTTTCTAACAGTTCATTAGGGAGGATTTGATCTAAGGTAGTAATTAGGTTGAATCCTCACTCTATACCGCTTACTGTCTAGATGACCCTAGTGATTGGAATAGTATGTAATCTGCCTAATCATCATGTTTCTCCTCTGTAAAGTTGTTATCATAATGCATATTTATATGTGATTACATAAATAACAATCGGTTCTGTTTTGTTTTGTTTAGGAAGTGGAGCTGAAAAGAAGGAAGTTAGATCCTGGGAGCACATCCCTCCAGAGAATTCTAGTCCCTGCCCTCCCCACTCTTCCTCTCATGAGACCACAGGGTCTCATGAAATCCAGGCTACTCTCACATTCCTTACGTAGCTAAGAATGACCTTGAACATCTGATCTATCTGCCTCCATCTCACAACTGTTGTAGTTTTAAGCCTGTACCACCATGTCTGCTCTGCTATGTTGTGCTGGAGACTGAACCTAGAGCTTGCTCTGTGCTGGCAAGAACTCTCTTGGATACATGATGCTTTCACTCAAATCCTCATCATTATTATTATTAAATTTATTTTCGTTTATTTTACATCCCTGCTGCAACTTTCCCGTCCTCCTCTCTTCTCACCCAGCCGCCCCTGCCTCCCCTATGATCACTGTTGTAAAACAGCAAGAGGTGGACCTCAGATGGCCAAGGGGCCAGGCGGAGGATGAGAGCCCATGGTGAGTGAGGGACAGACACCATGAAGGCAGACTTAACATGGAAAAGAAGTTTATTGGGAAGAGAAGAAAAAGAAAGAGAAGGATGGAGGGAAGAAGGAGAGACCTTGACCTGCCTCCTCAGAGGAACAGCAGAAAAAGTGAGTGGGAGTAGGCAGGTCTTGCCTCTTAAAGGAACCTTTGAATCCGTATACAGACTACATAGTGATGTAGTAGCCATAGGACCCTGGATTGACCTGGGTACTGTCTGAGTGCATTCTGCCAGGTTTGACAGGGGCCAGCATAATACCTGAATCTTATTGCCCAACTCCCATGCCCTCCTCCTCTATCCCTATTAAGAAAGGGACAGGCCTCCCACGAGCATCAACAAAGCATGGCACATGAAGTTGAGGCAAGACCAAGCTCCTCCCCCTGCATAAACTGTACTAAACAACCCAGTACAAGGAATAGGCTCCCAAAAGAGTCTTAACACACCGCATAGCCCAAAGTAATCGCTCAACCACTGCCAATAGTTTAACTGGGAGCCAATATACTTAAATTCTACAGTATGCCATAATAGTGTTAATTCAGTTTTTTAAAGATCTGGTGAATGTACATAAGAGTTTCTGGTTTAACTGGATAAGACTGTAGGATTTCATTTTCTTGTGTGTTTATTTGTTTGTTTATTTGGCTTTGTTTAAAAGTATTCTAAGTATCGAAGGCATTTTTTTGGATCCTGGTAGGTTTAGCACATAAATGAATCTTTCATTTAAACTTTCATAAAAATTCACAGATTCATTTGAGTTTTATCTCTGTAAATCATGCGACTGAGAAAAAGGCTGTAGACATGGGAAATAGAGTTAAACAACTTACAAACTAATACAAAATTGTCAAATTTTACTTGTGTAATTAAAACCTTCTTTGTTCTCAAATGACCAAGAACCACTTAAAGAAATGCTCATCTATCCTTCTGATGGCAAACTCTCCCTGCAACCCCAGCAGACTACAAAGGCACAGGTGTAAACCACAACAGTTGAAAGAACAGGCACAGGCACAAACCACACCAGTTGGAAGATGAGTAAATGCTGGTATAGGAATATATCCAGCAACCAAAAGAGCAATATGGCACCACCAGAACAGAGCGATTCTATAACAGTAAAATCTGAAAATTCCAATGTACCTGAAACACAAAAAAATGAACTTAAAATTACTTTATGAAGATTATAGAGGCTTTTAAAGGGGGAATGAAAACTTCCCTTAAAAAATTGAGGAAAAGACAAACAAAAATGGAAAGAAATCAATAAATCTCTTAAAGGAAGCTATGAAAAAATAAACAGGTGAAGGAAATGTTTCAAGACTTAAAAATTTAAACACAAACAATAAAAATAAAGGAAATGGAAAATCTTGGAAAGTGAACAGGAACTACAGATGCAAGCATCACCAACAGAACACAAGAGATGGAAAAGACAATCAAAGATATTGAAGATATGATAGAGGAAATAGATTCATCAGTCAAAGAAAATTTTGAATCTCTTAAACTCCTAACACAAAACACCCAGGAAATCTTGAACACCATGAAAGACCAAACCTAAGAATAACAGGGATAGAAGAGGCAGAAGAACCGCAGCTGAAAAGCACAGAAAACATATTCAACACAATTATAGAAGAAAAATTTCCCAACCTAAATAAGGATATGCCTAAGATAGTAAAAGAACCTTACAGAACACCAAATAGACTGGACCGAAAAATAAAAGTCCCCTCACCATACAACAATAAAAACAGTAAACATAAAGAATAAAGAAAGTATTTTAAGAGCTGCAAAGGAAAAAGGCCAAGTAACAACTAAAGGCAGACCTGTCAGAATTACACTTGACTTCTCAATTGAGACTCTAAATTTCAGAAGGTCCTGGACAGACATTTTGCAGACAATAAGGGACCATGCATGCCAATCCAGACTACTATACCCAGCAAAACTTTCAATCAACATAGACAGAGAAAATAAGATATGCCATAACAAAATCATATTTAAACAATACCTATCCACAAATCCATCATTAAAGAAAATACTAGAAGAAAAACTCTAACCTAAGGAACTTAGTTACACAAGAAAAGATAATCTCACACCAGCAAAACCAAAAGTAGGGAAATACACACACTACCATCATCATCACCAAAACCAAAAAATAACAGGAATTAACAATCAGTGGCCAATATAGTCTCTTACTATTAATGAACTCAATTCACAAATAAAAAAGACACAGGCTAGCAGAATGAATATGAAAACAGCATCCATCCTTCTGCTATATACAAGAAACAAACCTCAGCCTCAAAGACAGACATTACATCAGAGTAAAGTTTTGGGAAAGGATCTAAGAAGCAAACTGGTTTACCTATCCTAATATCTAACAAAATTGACTCCAAGATAAAATTAATCAAAAGAGATAGAGAAGAACATTTCATATTCATCAAAGGAAAACTTTATCAAGATGAAGTCTCAATTCTGAACATCTATGCCCCAAATACAAGGGCACGCATTTGTAAAAGAAATAATGCTAAAGCTTAAAACAAACATCAAACACCACACATTAATTGTGGGAGATTTCAACACCCCACTCTCACCAATGGACAAGTCTGCCAGACAGAAACTTAAGAGAGAAGTAAGGGAACTAACCGATGTTATAGCTCAAATGGGCTTAACAAACATCTACAGGACATTCCACCTAAATATAACTTCTTCTCAGCACCTCATGGAACCTTCTCTAAAACTGACCACATACTTGTTAACAAGAAAACCTCAACAGATGTAAAAAATGGAAAAATCCTATCTTTCAGATTACCATGACTTAAAGTTAGAATTCAACAACATAAATTTTGAAAAGCCCCAAAACTCTTGGAAACTGAACAATGTTCAGCTAAATCACCACTAAGTCAGGAAGAAATAAAGAAAGAAATTAAAGACTTTCTAAAATTCAATGAAAATGACAGCTCAACATACCAAAACTTATGGGACACAATGAAAGCAGTGATAAGAGGAAAGTTTATAGCACCAAATGCCTACATGAAAAAGCTGGAACAATCCCACATTAGCTGATTAACAGAACAACTGAAATCTCTAGAATAAAAAGAAGCAAACTCACCTAGGAGGAGTAGATGACTGGAAATAATGAAACTGAAGGCTGAAATTTTAAAAACATAGAATGAAAGAAAACAATACAAAGAATCATTGAGACAAAGAGTTGGTTCTTCAAGAAAATCAACAAGATAGACAAACCTTTATCAAAACTAACCAAAAGATGGAGAAAGGATCTCCAAATCAACAAAATCAGAAGCAAAAAGGGGGACATACCAATAGACTCCAAGGAAATATATAGAATTTTTAGGTCATACTTCAACAGCCTGTACTACACAAAATTGGAAACTATAAAAGAAATGGGCAATTTTCTGGATAGGTATCACATATCAAAATTAAATCAAACCAGATAAACAATTTAAGCATAGCTATAACCCCTAAATATTATCAGTAAAAGTCTCCCAACAAAAAGAAGAAGAAGAAGAAGAAGAAGAAGAAGAAGAAGAAGAAGAAGAAGAAGAAGAAGAAGAAGAAGAAGAAGAAGAAAAAGAAAAAGAAAAAAAAGGCCAGGACCAGATGATTTCAGTGAAAAATTCTATCAGAATTTCAAAGGATAGCTAATACTAGTACTCCTCAAATTGTTCCATGCAATAGAAACAGAAGGAATATTGCCAAATTGATTTTATGAGGCCACGGTTACCCTGATACTCAAACCAAAAATAGATGCAACAAACAAAGAGAATTACAGACCAATCTCCCCCATGAAAATTGATGCAAAAACACTCAACAAAATACTGGCAAACCAAACCCAAGAACACATCAAAATTATCCACCATGATCAAGTAGGCTTCATCCCAGAGATTCAGGATTTGTACAACATATAAAATTTTGTCAATGTGATCTGCCGTATAAACAAACTGAGGGGAAAAAAAGCAAGTAATCTCATTAGATGCTGGAAGAGCCTTTGACAAAATCCAGCACCCCTTCATGATAAAGGTTCTGAGGAGAAGAGAGATATAAGGAACATAGCTAAACATAATAAAGGCAATATATATCAAGCTGACAGCCAGCATCAAATTTAATGAAGGGAAACTCAAAGTGATTCCAATAAAATCAGGGAAAAGACAAGGCTGTCCATTCTTTCCATATCTATTAAATTCAGTACTTGACATTCTAATTCAAACAATAAGGCAACAGAAGGAGATCAAGGGGATCAAATTGGAAAGAAAGAGGCCAAACTTTAATTATTTGCAGATGATATGATAGTATGCATGACTGACCACAAAATTCCACCAGGGAACTCTGACAGCCTTCAATAATTTGGATACAAGATTAACTCAAAAGGTTCAGTAGCCCTCCTATATACAAATGATAAATTTGCTGAGAAAGAAATCAGAGAAACAACACCCTTTACAATAGCCACAAATAATATAAAATATTTTGGGGTAACTGCAACCAAACAGTAGGCGAAAGACCTATATGACATAAATTTTAAATCACTGAAGAAAGAAATTGGGGAAGAGATCAGAAAATGCAAAGATCTCCCACTCACATGCATTGGTAGGATTAATATAGTAAAAATGGCAATCTTACCAAAACCTATCTACAGATTCAATGCAATACCCATCAAAGTTCCAACATAATTCTTCACATACCTCAAAAGAACAATACTCAACTTCACATGGAAAAACAAAAAACTCAGGACAGCTAAAACAACCCTGTAAAATAAAGGAAATTCTGGAGGTATCACCATTCCTGACTTCAAGGTCTATTATAGAGCTATAGTAATAAAAACAGTTTGATATTGGCATAAAAAACAGACACATAGGTCAACAGAGTCAAATAATAAACTGACATAAACCCACACACCAATGAACATCTGACTTTTGACAAAGAATCCAAAAGTATAGAATGGAAAAAAGAAAGCATCTTCAACAAATGGTGCTGGCATGACTAGATGGCATCATGTAGAAAATGCAAATAGATCCATTTCTATCATCCTGCACAAGGTCAAGACAAAGTGGATTAAAGACCTCAACACAAATTCTGTTAAACTTAAGCTGATAGAAAAAAAAGTAGAAAATAGCCTTGAATACATTGGCACAGGAGACTACTTCCTGAATATAACACCAGTAACACAGACACTGAGATTGACAATTAATAAATGGGACCTCCTGAAATCGAATAGCTTCTGTAAGGCAAAGGACACTGTCAATAAGACAAAACTGAAGCCAACAGAATGGGAAAAGTTCTTCACCAACCCCTACATCTGACAGAGGACTGATCTTCAAAATATATAATTAAAACTACTCTGAGATCCTATCTTACCGCTATCAGAATGTCTAATATCAAAAACACAAGAGTGTCTCGTGCTTGAGAGGATGTGATCAAGAGAAAGATTCCTCCACCTGTGTGGCCATTTTGAAAATCAATATGGAGGTTCCTCAGAAAATTGGGAATCAACCTACTCGAGACCCTGCTATACCACTTCTGGACAAATACCCAAAGAATACTTCACCATACCACAAGGACACTTGCATAACTACATTCTTAGCAGAAAAGTCAGAAACTGGAAACAACCTCAGTTGAAGAATGGATAAAAAAGTAGCACATTTGCACAGTGGAGTATTACTCAGCTGTTATAAAGAACTACATCAGCAAATTTGCTGGTAAGTGAATGGAACTAGAAAAGACCATCCTGAGTGAGATAACCAGGACCCAGAAAGGCAAACATACTATGTACTTACTCGTGAGTGAATGTTAGCCATAAAGTAAAGGAGAACCATGCTACAGACACAGACAAAAAAGGCTAAGTAACAAAGAGGGTTGGGAGAGGGGTATACATAAATGTTGCTTGTGAAAAGAAAACAGAATGGACATTGTGAGTGGAGGGATCTGGAAGGGCGAATGAACACTAGAATAGGAGAGATCACATTGGGGCAGAATGCAATGGAAGAGACAACTGGGATCTGGAGGCATCTCTGGGATGAGTCAGAAAATTGGAGCAATGGAAACTCCCAGAAATCTATGAGGGTGGCTCTAGCTAAGACTCCTAGCAATAGGGGACATGGAGCCTGAACCAGCCATCTCTTTTAGCCAGTCAAAACCCCCAGAGATGGGATTGGCACCAACCCAAGCAAATAACCTCTGTCCTACAATTTTCCCTGCCTACGAGATGTTTTAGATGACTCAGAAGTTGTGGGAGTGACGAACTAATGACTGGCACAGCTACAGACCCATACCCTGAGAGGGAGCTCCCCACTGAGTGCCAATAGCGAGGGGCAGGATAACCCAGAGACCTAGAACTAAACACAATTGCAAGAAAAAAAAAAGCCAATGAAATGATTCCTAATAAAATCCTGCTATACTCGTAGATTGATGCCTAGCCCAGCTGTCATCAAAGAGCCTTCACCCAGCAACTATTGAAAACAGATCTAGAAATCCACTCCCAAATATTAAGTGCAGCTCAGGGAATCCTACAGAAGAGGGTGGGGGAAGGATTAAGGAATCCAGTTCTATCAAGGACACTACAAGAAAACCCACAGAATCAACTAATCTTGGCTCAGACTCACAGAGACTGAACTGGCAACCAAGGAGCCTGCATGGGACTGACCTAGACCCTCTGCATATACGTTACAGTTGTGTAACTTGATCTTCCTATGAGACTCCTAACAGTGATAAGAGGGGATGTCTCTGACTCTGTTGCCTGCCTTCAAGACCAATTCCTCCTGCATGATTGCCTCATACAGCTTTAATAGAAGAGGAAGAGCCTAGTCTTGTTGCAACTTGATATCCCATGGTGGCTGGTATCCCTGGATGACTGCCTGTTTCTGAAGAGAAACAGTGAAGGAGGAGTGGATGGGTGGGGACTGGAGACTTTGATTTTGATGTAAAAACAAAAATAAAATAAAACCACATTTGAAACAACTCATCAGGTATATATTTGTCTTAGTATTTCCTTATTTATTTATACTTGTGTGTCTGTGTGGATGCACACAGACATTCCACAGCACCACTATATATGTCATCATATGGCTTGAGGAAGTCAGTTCTTTCCTTCTATCATGTGTAGGACAAGAGGCTGGGACTCTAACTTGGGTTGCCAGGCTTGGCAGCAAGCATATTTACATGCTGCACCCTCTCACCAGCTCATTAAGGAGTTCTTTTTATATTCAAAGTTCATCCTGGAGCTCTGATTGGTAATATTGACAAATATTCTCTAGTTTCCACCTGACAGAAATCTGACTTTAGGTTATTATTTGCCTCATAAAATAATAAAGGGGGAAAGGTTTAGGATCATTAAATTGTGGAGAAATAAAACCCTTCCTATCCTTTGCAATCAGCACACTAGCACAGAGCATGGAAATACCCGTGGATTGCCTCCGTAGACCAGGGGTTTGGGAACAATTGTTGCAGAAATTCTCAGGCTTGACTGTAGACCAGAGTCACCTGGAGAGCTTGTTAAAATCCCAATTTTTGGACCTCATTCTCAGATTTCTGATTCAGTAGGCTGGAGAAAGACTTCATATTTCTAACAAGTTCCATATATGCTGGTACTTTTGACTCAGGAAATGCAGTTTGAAAATATCAACATTCTCCTAGGAAGTGTATCTTTAATCACTGTGTGATTTGTCTTTTAATGGAGAGATCTCTTTAGCAATCTAGAGGGTATGGGTTTTTAGTGAGATGTTTCTTCTCTGTATGATTCCAACTCTTCTCTAGACTCACTCTTCCCTGTGTTCTCTTTTTTCTTCCTAAGCAACCTCCTCTATAGTGTGTATCACTTGGCATTTGATGCTCAAGGCTCCCATTCTAATGCCTTTATCTCTCTTGAGATACAGGTCTAAAATTGCATGTGTTCTTAGTTACCAGAACTTGTGCAATGAATGAATAAATGACTGGGTGAGTGGATAGTCAAACAGCTTCCTAACAGTAAGAGTATCTTTCTATAACTGAAGGGTTGTGGTTCTAAATCCATAATCCTAACATAAATTAACCACAGAAATTCTTTTTAATTCTTATGATACTTATGAAAATAAGAATAGGATGAAAGTGATGGATAAGAAGGAAGCTGACCTGTAATTGCTGTACCTGTCTAGAAGATCAGAGAAACAGACTGGTAATATTCAACTTTCTACAGAGGGATATGGCTTTAATAAGCCTTTATTTGTGTTTAAGATTTTAACTAGCATAACCTTAATCATCTTAATTACCAATATTAGCTACAGTGCAACCTAATTTTAAGCAATTGTTTGCAGAATTTTTCCTAATTCCACCGTCATTTTCAAGTTTAGACAAACTTAGAGCATAACTTCTTGCCTTCAGTTCACTGTTTGTAGTCACCGGGGGTTCAGATTCAGTTGGCCTGGGTTAGTTCCCAAAAGTTTTACACTAATTTTTAATTGGTTATGATGCTACACATTAGGGAATGCCAAGAGCCAACCCAAACTCCTGAAGACTATGTAATGGCTACACTCTATCCCTTCTGGTAGAAAACAAAACATGGAAGCTGAGACGTATCCTTGACATGTCTGAAGAGCCTTACAGATTACTCCAAAGAAACGGAGAAATATGCTCAACTTCTACAAATGGCAGAGCAAGAATCTCTGAAAACCTACAATTTCATGACAGTGAGAGTACTCGCTAAAAGAAAACAAAAATCAAGGTTCAGTGATTAACAGCACTTGCTGCTCTTCCAGAGAACTTGAGTTCACTTTACAGCACTCACCTCTGGCAGTTCACAAAACACCTGTAGCTCCTATTCCAGAGAATCTAGTTCCCTCGCCTTCTGTTGTCCTCAAGTATCCTCACACATGCCTGCATACACACGCGCGAATACACATATACACAAAAATAAAAACATAATAATTCCTAGAAACACATCTGTATCCCAGTTAACATCTACCCCCCCACACACCTGAACATGGCCATATACACCAGAGAAATTCTTATCCAAATTGCTGATTTCTCATAAGCCTGGATAGCTGGTCTCATTTCCATCAAGTTCACAGTGTTTGAGTAACAGGACAGAACAGTAGGACTGAACTGTAGGCCAGAACTCTGCCCCTCTGATGAGACACTATAACTCTTGGGTGTTACTCTTCCTATGAATGTGTAGAGCATTTACAGGGTATGCTTTTCTCTGCAATACTGACCATGTTGCTTGGAAACTG
Source organism: Ondatra zibethicus (assembly GCA_004026605.1). Lineage (NCBI taxonomy): Eukaryota > Metazoa > Chordata > Mammalia > Rodentia > Cricetidae > Ondatra > Ondatra zibethicus. The sequence goes on along the minus strand of PVIU01007216.1, from coordinate 21,691 downwards.
TGCAAGCTAAGGTTTAAACTGTAGGGCAGTGAGAATCTGGGGAATTTTTTGTTCTTTGTTTCTATACTTATTAGGATCTTCAAAACTGACTTATTATAATTTCAGTGTATGGAATGATATATGTGTTCATGGGGTCTCCTTTCTGTGCATTATGTGAGAACTTATAGAAAGATATTTGTATTTTCCAGGGTTTAGAACCAATATCAGTGTCTATTGTCAGAGAAATGGGAAAAGAAAATAAGGAAGAACCAGCATAGATCATTTTTGATGCAATCAGAATCAAGAAAACTCTTTATTGTATATTAGTAGATACTGTGTTTTGTTTTAATCTTTTTATTGAAGTGCTGGTGAATTCGTGCTAAGCTGGTGTCATATCATTGAGCTATACCAACAGTCCAACCATAGATTTTAAAATAGTTATTTACTCAACATATTAATAAGTTGACCTGTTCTGTAGTTCATAATTGTATATATTAAAATAAAAATATAGTAAAGCATACGTTAAAAGAATATAATTTTATTAGCACTCATAAATCAAATATTTTTAAATAAAATAATAATAAATAAGTGGGTTAATGAGTTTGGAGTATTTGCACAAAAATAAATTAAGTATAAAAAAAGGACGTATTGCCTCTAAATAGCGTGATACTTCAACTCCTTGATATATCTATCATTTTCCCTCCTTTCACAGGTGTCAGAAGGTCAATTACTTGCAGATGATTTACATTTATATCTTGAGACCATTTTTAAGTTGGGGTTATTACTGAGATGTATTTGCTGATTCTGTGATTCTTTTCCTTGTTGATTTTAATTTTTCTTTCCTTCCATCTCAAGAGTTTACTGGTTTAATGAGGTGAACATGTTAGATTGTACTGGCTGGTTTTGTGTCAACTTGACACAAGCTTGAGTCATCAGAGAGGAAGGAGCCTTGTGGAGGAAATGCCTCCAATGAGATCCAGCTGTAAAACATTTTATTAGTTAGTGATCAATGGAGGAGAGCCCAGTCTATTGTTAGTGGTGCCATCCCTGGGTTAGAAGTCCTGGGTTCTATAAGAAAGCAGACTGAGCAAGCCTGGGGAAGGAATCCAGTAAGCAACACCCCTCCATGGCCTCTGAATCAATTCCTGCCTCCAGATTCCTGCCCTGTTTGAGGTCCTATCCTGACTTCCTTCAATATGAAAAACAATGTTGAAGTGTAAGCCAAATAAACCCTTTCTTCCCCAACTTGCTTTTTGGCCATTATGTTGGTCACAGCAATAGCAACCCTAACTAAGACACAGATTATTTCTAATTATTATTGATCTATTAATTCTTTCTGGAGAGTGTTGTTGTCTTCCTCCTTCCCATGCAGGATTCCTTTAAGTGTCTCCTTTAATGCTGGCATAGTAGTCAGGAGTTGCTATGGGTTCTGCTATTGTGAAAGTTCATCAATTCTCCAATTGTATTTATTTTTTCCTGTCTCTGGGTTTTTATTATTCATGCTACACACCTCCTAATACTTCTGGCTAGAAGAGAGGGCATGGAAACATAATACCTGGCTAATTAAAAATCTTTCGGAACTCTAACAATAGGGCTATAGTCAATGAGACACGGTCACTGTCCGGCAACTGTTGGAAGTGCGGTGGTGCACATCGGTAGAATTTGCTGAAGGATGAGGAGGCAGAATTCTCCAATTTCAAATGATCGCTTTGGTGGACATAGTCACCTTAGTTGGCAGTTATTTATTCTCAGGGATTTAATCCATTATTCCATGTTTTCCTCAGTTTTAGGATTTCTGCAGAAAAGTCCGATATAATTCCAGTGAGCTTATTTTTCTAAGTTATAGTTTTCTTTTACAATTTTTAATGTTCCTTCTTTGGTCTATACCCTTGGCATTTGAACTATGATGAAGCCTGAGGAGGTTTTTTTTTGTGCTTATGTCTATTTGGAGTTCTAAATGCTTCAATTATTTACCTGTTCATATTCTTTAAGTTTGGGAAATTTCCTGCTATAATTTCATTAAGTATGTCTTTGATGCCTTTTTGAATCTCAAGTCCTTCTACTCTATGGATTCTTAGGTTTGGTTTCTTGATCATGTCTTACTCATGTCTCACATTTTATGAAATGTGCTTTTGATTGCTTTTCTTTATTATCATTGTATTAGTATAATTAATAATAATAATAATCAGGGTTTTTAGTCCCTGTGTACCAGAGCATATGACCTTGAACTTCTGATCCTCCTAGCTCTGCTTCTCAAGTGCTGTAATTACAAGCATGCTTTATTGCTGTCTGAATGCAACATTTCCTCAATCTTATTTTCAAGATAATATTCATTCTTCTAAGATAAACGACTAGTGATAATTTCTACTGTACATTTATTTGACTTATTGAATTTGTCATTTGTAAAATTTCTATTTGGTCTTTTTGCTGTTATTTTCCCAGAATCTCAATTTGCTTTTGAATTTCTCATTCATTTCTTGATTTTTTTTCATCCAGGAGTTGAACCAATTTCTTTACTTCATATGTATGCTTATTTAAGTCCTCACTGAGGTTACTGTTCACTTTAAAAACTAGACTTTTAAATTGTACTTTGTTTTTGAGACAGTGAATTATGTATCTCAGTAATGACTTGACCATGACCCTACAGCGCTACCTACTCAGTGCTAGAATTAGACGTGTATGACAACAAGCTCAGATTTTATGCGGTGCTGGGATTAAACCCAAGGCCTTGTGCATGCTAGACAAGCACTTACCAATCTGTCTCATGGCTTTCTACAAACTGTAAGATGGCCTAAGGCATAAACTGCCTAAATGCACTCGCTCCCCACCCATCCTCTCCTTTGGCCAAACTGTAAATAATCCACTTTCTTTACCAATTTCTATTTCCTAATTTCTCAAGAATATAGGAAAACCAAGGTAGTGAGCTTTTGAATCTAAGTGCTGGGTGTCCACTCATGCCAGCAATGTTCTGCTCATGCAACTGCTCTCCACCAACTTCCTCTGGCCTGCTGATAGCATGTAAAGTGATTAAAGTATAGCAATCTGCAGCAGCAGGTCAAGGCACATGGCTTCTGATGATCCAGTGTGTCCTGAACATGCAGTCCTCGGTTTCCAGTACCTTCATTTGTATACAAACACAGTTTCTCTCCTTTCGCCGGGCTGGGGCTGCAGCTCCCTAAGGAGGCCTCTTCTGCAATGGAGCTTACACTTACTTCCCACACAAGAAGTTCAGTCTCAGGGCCGGGGAGATGGTTCAGAGGTTAAGATCACTGGCTGCTCTTCCAGAGGTCCAGAGTTCAATTCCCAGCAACCGCATGGTGGCTCACAACCATCTATAACGAGATTTGGTGCCCTGTTCTGGCAAGTAGGCATACATCCCAGAATACTAAATACATAATAAATAAATTTAAAAAAATAGCATGATACTATGACTATGACAGACTCAGCACATGCTCATGGGTAATCCAAATACATGGGCAGAAGAAATAATTGTGTTTTTGATAGTTTGTAAAAGTAATTATGAAAGTAATCAAGTAAATGAAAATGAGGCTAAAGAAGGTTTTGATGTTTCATGCAACAATTTTTAAAGTAACTAGGAATAGTAATATCATTCATGATGATAGAGATGAGGGTGAAGAGAGACATTTGAGAAATAAGATCAATCCTGTTGTATGCACAGAGTCCTAGTGCAAGACCCTAAGGAAGATGAAAACAAGTTTTTATGAAAAAAAATATTACCTACTGAAATCAAGGAAATGGAGATTTTCATGAGCTCGAAATTGCTTAATTAGTTGTCCTGTTGCAAAGGTAACTATGTAGACAGAGTTACAGCAGGAGGAGCACAAGGCAGGGATGCAGAAAAAGAACTTCCATGATTCACATGAGACTAAGTTACAGTTTTCTTTAGGAAATCATTTTAATGGTTAGTTTTGTGATCTTGATAGAGCCTAGAATCACATGAGAAGAGAATGTCAATAAAGGACTCTCTGGATCAGGTTGGCTTAAGAGCATGTCTGTGGGAGACTGCCTTGTTTAGCCATCATAGTTGATGTTGAAGGACACAGCGAACTGTGGGTAACAACATTCCCTAGGCAGTGCATCCTAGCCTGTGTAAGTTTAAAGAGGGACCTGAGCAAGAGAAAGCATGAATTGATACACTCACTTTCTGATCCTAACTGAGGGTGTGATTGGCTGCTTCATGGTCCTGTCTTATCTTCCAGTAATGATGGCCTGTAATCTGGAATTGCAACCTGAATAAACGCTTTCTTCCTTAATGTTGCTTTTGAGTTTTTATAACAATATCAAAAAGAAAAACCAGCAAAATCAGGCATGAAATATGTCTTGTCATTTGTGTGTGACGAAATTAATTAGATTGTGCTTCTTATAGAATGTTCTCTAGGACATGTTATGTCTTTTATATCTCAAGGATGACATATATATCCTCTGTCCTGTGATCAGACACACACTCTAAAGGTTTTCCATTTGCTCATCATATTTGGAAAAAATACCAGATGTTGCTAAGATTGTCCTCTTTTCAGACCTGAAGCCCCAAAGCAGTGTTAAGTGTATATTGGCAGACTAGTTTATCAGGTCTAGCAAGTGTTTATCTAGCCGCATTCAGGCTTTAGTTTCTTTATCTACCAGATAACTGCCTGGTTTGTTAGTGCTAAATTGCAACCACCAACTCTAGTCTACTCCACTCCTAGGATTCTGCCTTTCCATTCTTTCAAAGAATTTTACTTATGCAACTTTAGTGAGACAGAGGCAGGAGGATCCCCAGTGCTTGCTGGTGAGCCAGTTTAGTGGAATCCATGAGTTAAGGATTCAGTGAGAAATCGTGTTATAAAAATAAGCTACGGATAATTTTGATAAATGAAAATGTTAAATTTTGCTCTAAATATTTATGTTTGCACAATAAGTTGCACAAGTTAGTGCTGCTCTCAGCCTTGGTGGGAGAAGCTTCTTTTATTTCCTAGTGGGAGTAGATAAATTCACAAGCTCATATTGTGTCAAAGTGATTAAAATTAGTGAGTGGCCCATTTCAAATAGGAAAAAGGAATGTCTAAATTAACTCTTCTGAGGATCAGAGAAGAAGAGCAAAAGGAATGTAAGAGCCAGAGGCTGGGGAGGAGTGCTATGAGATGTTTGCTTCCAGACAGGACATTTCTGTTGCATCCGTGAACTAACACCATCTATAGCTACAACACAAGTTATAAACATTGCATCACAGATGGAGGACGTCTTCATAAGGCACAACTCATCTTTGAGGGTCATAGGTACCTAATGGTTGCTGAAATCATTTCCTCAGTGATGTAGCCACTGGCGAATTGCATTTGCTTAAGTAAATAACACACATGCTTATATAGCAACTCTACTTGACTATAGTGAGTCATACTAACAAAAATACACGAAATCAGGAGAGTTTTTGGTGAAGAAAAGAAGTGTTGATGAAATTTGGAGGAGTAAAAAGGAATAATGAAGAGGGATATTATCAGAGTACATTGCATATATTTATGAAATTGAGAAATAAATTCAAATAAACAAGGGAGAGAGCAATTGATGAATACATTTTATGTTGACCTCTGGTTTCTATATACAGATGCAGACACATGCACTCCATCACATACATTGGTACACACGTGAATACATGAGCATATATGCGCATACATACGTGCACACCTGTGCACATGCACATGCATGCACACACACACAAACACATACACACACTTAAAACAGATAGAAGGCTCCAGAGTTATGTGGGTATATTCAGTAGAGAACCTTATAACTTACATGAATGATGCCCTGGGCTCCATTCCCAACATCACAAACTCACGAAATAAATAGTGGTTGGGGCTGAGAAAATCAAAGCAACAGGGCTCACCCTGTCTCTTCCTTGCTAGCTTTGAAGTGCCAGGAGTCCTATAGCCACAAGAAAACTAATTCCATCAACAACCCAAGAGAACTTGAAAGAGGGCAAAGGCTCAGATGAGACCATAGCCCTGGGTAGCAATTTGATGTCAACCTTGTGGGACCTTGAGCCCAAAATCCTGACCTGTGGAAACAGATAATAAAATTTGGTTGCTTTAAGTTTTGAGGTTTCTGTTACATAGCACTGGAAAACTAATTCAAGAATTACAACTGGGCCACTTGCCCAAGACAACCAATAAACAGGATGATACTGATTACTGTATTTGAATGAACACCCACAATTAAGAGAGGGAATATTTTCAACAATAATGGGGTCATGTTTATACAATATGTACAAGAACCATGACACAGAATTTAAGCAGTAAAGAGACCCAAGGCAGAAGGATGATGTGAAATGCTGCAGACAAATCAAGATGAATGCAAATGCAACTGACAAAGGCTTTCCACAAAAGGTCGTTGATACTGCATAGAATAAAATGATTTTAATTACCAATTCCCAGTCCCAAAGAACCATGGCCATCTGATCTCTCAGTTAAACAGCAGCAGTGACCTGGAGTTCAGAATAACAATCAAAGTCACAACATGCAAAAGAGCCAGCTTCATTTAGTGTCACAAAAATGATACATGGGGCTGGAGATAACCAAGCTGTTAAGAGTACATATTGCTCTTTCAAGTGGACCTGAGTTAAGTTCTCAGAACCCATATGGGGTTTGTTTACAACCATCTGCAACTACAGCTACAAGGGAGCTCGTCATGGCAGAGAAGTCATGCCATAGGAGCAAAAAGCTCGCCTGCATGCCAGGAAGAAGACTGATCTACATACAGCAACTATATGCAAAATGCTGCTTGCCTCCATGGGCATCCACACTTACATACACATGCACGCATGCACACACACACACACACACACACACACCACATATACTCATTCCTTTAAGTGTGCATGTGATACTACAACACAGCGTGTGTTCCAATGTATTCCAACTTCCAGTATCTACCATCCTGCCACACTGAGGACCCACAGGCCTTGAGAGAAAACTTGTGAACAACCTCACTTAGGACAAAGGACATTCAGGGATCCTTTCATGTGTTCTAATGTTTCTTCTCTAAGGCAGGTGAATTTCGATAATATCAGCTACTGATTACTCAGTAACACACACCAAACATGAGGTTAATATGTCTGTCCATTAAAATATCATCTTGCCAAAATCTAGAATCATCTGGGAAGAGGCTGTTTAATTAGGAATTCTCCTGATCAAGTTGACCTTTGAGCATGATTGCAGAGGGTTGCCTTGATTGTTAACTTACTCAACCTATCATGGGCACCCTCATTCCTAGACTAGGTCCTAAACTGTGTAAGAATGAAGAAAGTTAGCAGGTAACCAGCAATCAAAGATGTGGTTACTCTATGTTTTTGTTGTGAATGTAATGAATTAAGTTCCTGCCTTGACTTCCCCACAATAGGGGATGAAACTTGGAATTGTGCAGCAAATAAACTCTTTCCTATATGAAAAGCTATTTGTCAGAATATTTTATCTCAAGAGCAGACATAAAACTACTATAGCACTGCATGGTAACTTAGGTCACAGTGTCTGTTACTTTAAATATGAAATGTCCCTGTAAGATCCCTGTAAGAGTTAATTTTATAAGAAGTATCCGAATAGGCAGATCTTTAGGACAGGAGGCATACCACATACCCACATGCCTGTCTGCTTTTTCAAATGAAGGAGAGCCTCATAGATAGACTAACTCTCTTAGGAGATTTCTACAGAATCCTCACAGCACCCACAAGCTGTGTACTCTCTATCAAGACGGAAACATCTCTCTGATTTCTCCTCAGCTCTGTACTTTCAGTTGGGTAACTACTCTGACCTAAAAATTCAAGTGTATTCAGTGGTCTTTTTCTGATATCATCCTGTATTACTGATGCTTTGATAAAATGCTGTCAAATGCTACTTAAAAAATAAAAGAAAGATTTGTTTTGATAGCTTCAGAACATATACAGTTCATCATGGCAGAGAAAACATGACTACAGGAACATAGGGATGGTCTGCCAGGCAGAAAGAAGACTCATTACATTTTATCCTTACACAGCAAGCATGGAGGTGCAAAGAATAAACTCTCCAATCCCTTTCCTGGTGATGTATTTCCACAAGCAAATTTTCACCTCCTAGAGGTTTCATGATCTCCTCAAACAGTCCCACCAAAAGGGAAACAACCTTTCAAGGACATGAGCCGATAGGAGACATTTTTCATTTAAACCACAGCATATCTCATCTCATACAGCATATAAAAAGTGTTTAGGATCTTTAATACAACTCTAGACTTGGTTGCTTTTTCATCTCAATGTGTAGCCACACCATTCAGCCTTTATTGGTTAGATAATTTGATAAAACTAGGATTATTGATCCATAGTGGTATCACAAATGAATTCTTACCTATGAAAATGTTTCTGTGAATTAAACTAAGATAATTTTGGGCCTGGAGAAATGTGCTTATTGCTCCTGCTGCAGACCCAGGTTCAGAGTCAAATGCATTGTGAAACTCATAACCAGCTGTTAACTACAGATGCAGGTGATTGAGCATGCTTTTCTGATCTCTTCCTGCACCCACATACATGTGGTATAATCTCACACAGACATATATTCAAACTGTCAAAAACATTGAGAAAGCATCTTCAGTACTCCTGAAGATGCTAGATTTCTCGTGAAGAATATATTTTACATCAACCCCACTTCACAAGTGGACATTATAAGTTACAAACAATAGAGAAGATGGTTGTGTCACCTGGAAAGGTAAACCTGTCTTCTAAACACATCCTGGAGGGCAAATTCCTGTTTGATGCCAGGAAACAGAAAATAGATTTCCTTTTGTTGTTTCTTCCATCATGAACTACCTCTCATACATATGTGCACATTCACACACATACCCATCTTACATGTACTTTCTGTCTTGGCTGCGTGTCTTAAAAATAACTTGTCATGACTCCACTCACCCATCTTTGGTCATCATCTGGTCACCAATAATAAGAACAAAATAATCCTTCCTCAAGCCATGGAATAATGAGATAGGACAAGTCTGAATCTAAGGCATGGCCAGGAGTTAAACTTTTTCCAGGATTGTTCCAGGATGTTCAATGAGTAAAGGACATGCCATATAAACATGAGACCCTGAGTTAAGAAGCCCAGAAATCCTGGAAAAGTCTAACATCAGGTCTTCTATAGTGAGATCAGCGGTGATGTCACAGGACTCTCAGGAAGTTTATGAGCCAACTAACCTGATGGACATAGTTATGAGCAACAAGAGATGCCATTTCAAAGAAGGTGAGGACGGACACCCAAGGTTGTCTGCTGCTTTGTATTTTAAGATTTTTTTCTGATTCTTCAAGGCTGTCATTGGAAGGACTGTTTCCTCTACTCAAAGAACTGACACTCCTCCTGAACTCTGGGTATCCTTTATATGCTCTTTCATTAAGGTTACTATGTATGGCTAGAAATTATGAAATATCATATTCCTCCCCACATGCCAAGTTTATCCCTAGGATCTGGAATTTTTTAATGCAAAACACTTTGGGAAAGTAATTTTATGAAAAGTGGGAATAAAAAGAATTATTAAGGTCATGTTGACAAATCTCTGTGTAAAGTAATGATAATTTGTAGAGGGATTAACTGAGAGAGGAAGACAATCCCACAGAGTGGGTGGGGAGGTCTGAGGGAAAAGTTTGTTGCTTTTTGCCTGCCTGCTTTCAGTATATGCTAATGAACGTATCAACTCTGTTTCAGCTGCCACAACTGCTGCCGCTGCTACTGTTGACTTCCGTAATCCTACTGTCACCACTGCTGTTACTGCTGCTGACCTCAGAAGGCTCCTACTGACATCATAATCCAGCATCTTCAACCTTCTCACATGACTGAAGACCAGTGGCTCTTCAGGAATTCTCTGGGACTGCAGTGAAAGATTGAGGCTGCTGGATCATCCAGTTTAATGTACTGATTGGCTGGCTTCCTAGTTTTCAGCATCTCCAGCATGAAGGCAGCCATTTTTGGACTACTTGAACATTTTTGCATTAGCAGATCTAATAAATATCATTTTGACATATATTAATTTTATCATTTTTGTTCCTCTAGTCAACCCAGACTAACACAAAGTAGAAGCTGAATTATGAAAAGTGTGGGGGGCAAGGAAATGAACCACATCATGGATGAATTATTATTCTCTCTTTCTTTCTGTTTTGATTTTTGAGACGGGGTCTTTCTTTGTATCTCTGGATGTCCTGAGACTCATTTTATAGACCAAACTGGCATCAAATTAACAGAAATCAGCCTGCCTCTGACTCCCTCAGTGCTGGGATTAAAGGTGTTCACCACCACCACCCGGCTGGATTATTTTCTTAAAATTGAGCTGAGTTCCTTATGCATTTAGACATTAATCCCTTATCAAGCCTATTGTCTAAAAATATATTCTCCCATTCTTTGATTTGTTGATTTTTGCCCTTGCTTTAAAGAGGTTGTTCACTTTGATACACACATTTCTCGTTTTTGGAGAGGCGATGTTTAAACTCAGGTCTGTAGCTTTCCACAGCTAATAAAATTGATAATCAATATAACAAAATCTTCACCAATGTTAAATTTAAGAGAACAACCAACATGGTTAATGCAGATCTTGCTGAGTTATGTTAACAAATTATTGCAAAAATATTCAAGTTATCCCTCTATTTTACTTGCAATAAAAACAACATCAGCCAGGTTTTTCCTGGCCTTGAATTACATTCTGAAGCTGTATTCTTGAATTAACAGTCACACTTCCTGTAGGAATATTAGGGGAATTACAGTTGAACTTCTGAACTTTGTTAGACTTAAGGATTGTGAAAAGTAAGACTGGGGATCACAGAAGAATGTTTAGCTGAACAAAATAGGGTTTCTGTAATGAACACAGTTCAGGGAAACTTCTATGAATCTAACAATTCCATGTCAGTTCTGAAAAATTCTGTGGTACAGTAAAGTGTTTTAAATACTGTGTGTTCTAAAGTAGACATGCTTTATAAAAACTTCATTCAAAAGTAGGACGTTGAATCTTGCTAGGTTTATAAATATTGACAAATTAAATAAACTGAAAGCCATACTATATATTATTCAAACTGGAGTCCACAAAGCCTTTATCTTCTGCTATTATCTATTTGCTTGCCTTTAATAACAAGTGAAAAAAAAGTAGGGCTGGCTTCCCGGAATATTAAAAAAATATGTGGTGAGATGCTAGCTGCTATTTACATCGACCACCAGATACATGAGTGAGATTGTCTTGGGCAACAGGCCCAGCGAAGTCATCAGACGGCTTTAGCATGCAAATAATTCTCTCAGACAAAACTATAGAAACTGCTTACTCAGAGAATTTTTAAAAAAAATGCAAAATTTGTTGTTCGACATTATTGAGTTTGGAGCTGTTTGGAACACAGAAATGGGCAGCTGACACAACTTAATTGCAACCATCTTTTCTAAAGTTGCCTTCAGCTTTAAACAATTCATTCATCACCTAAAATCTATATGAACACTGTTTGGGAAAGGAGGAGGCAGATGTTTCCATCTATGTATCACTTGTTCTAGATTCATTCTGTTGCTGGGATAGATAAGCAAAAAGCAACCTTGGGGAGGAAAGGGTTTATTTGGCTTAGAGGTTCAGGTCAACTCCATCACTGAAGGAAGATGAGGTAGGAACTCTAGCAAGTTTTTGGACCAGAAGCCATGGAGTAATGTTGCTTGCCTACTTGTCCTCAGGCCCATGCTTAGCTAGCATTGTTATATATAGGCCAGCATCACTTTCCTAGGGAATGATGTTGCCCTCAGAGCGGTAGGTCTTGCTACTTCAGAAGGTAATCAAGACACTTCCCCACAGAAATGCCTACAGGCCAATCTGTTCTTGGCAATCCCTTAATTGCAACTTTCTCCTGAGGTGGCTGTAGGCTCTGTCAAATTGACAGTTAAAGCTAATTACAATATAATCTAACTTAGTTAGCATCCCAAGGAACACTACAAGGGAAACTGGAAAATAGTTAGTTTAATGCTGAAGTCTTTCTCATGAGACCATTCCAGATTCTGTTATATTTGACCAGGTAATTATTTAATTATCTGGAAAATAAATTATTGCTAAAATATATTTCTCCCTAGTGGGGACTCAGAAATCATCCTGATCAAATGAATTCATACCTCTGTCTCTTATTAGTGGCTACAAGTAAAATTTCAAGAATTAAGTATGAAAACTATCATTCTTGCAATAGAAGGATCCATATTTGTCATTTTCATTCAAAGTATATATTAGGGTATAACTTTCTTTCTTCTATAAATGCTTTCAAACCTCAATCCTGTTTCATTTATCAGCAAGAATTATAGCTGTCTCATCATTTAAATTGGATAAACACTACAAGTAAATCACTTGAAGCTACAGGCAGCTATTAAGACACTTGAATCAACTCTGCTAAGTTATTTTAGCATCCTTCCCAGTTGTACTTAATTATAGGCCTTTCTCAGCACATTTATCCTCAGCTTATTATCCAGTAATTTATCATTACACTCATGCTCCTTTACATTAGGAGTAAGAATGTATATGACCTGGTTCATTCTCTCTCTTTTCATTCTTTTCCTTCCCTCAAAAACAGCAATGTCTTCTGTAAGAGCGATGCATTGTCTAAATGGTAATTTTATATTATGCTGTCCCAAATTCACAGTCTAAGTTTGTTTAATGTTTTTCTCTAATGGTTTACTTTAATCTTTTCTAAACACAAGAGCAGTTATTTCAATAAATTTGAATTAAACATACTACCATCTCTTTTACAAAAAGGGTTTTAGGTAGTTGTAAGGGATGTGTTCATCTAAATAATTTCACTTGTTGGGGTATTGGGAAACCCTCATGTTATAAAATGTCAGTCCCATTTTGTGCATTTTCTATCATTATGTGTTCATTCATTTGGGCATAATGCTTTGTGTCTTAAGTCTAATATAACATTCACTTATTCTTGGAAGAGATCGATTTTGTCAGTTAGCACCCGGGGTAACAATTAAGTATATATTTGACAATTCCAGAGAATGGAATAAGGCATACATTTGGGGATAAGTGGAGTAGAGAAATGTTCTTGTCCATACCTAGAGGGAAATTTTTGTTATTTGTCTTATTTTTGTTATGCCCCTTTAAAATACATTCCTTTTTATTTATGCATCTATGTATATGTGTGGGTATGTACATATGATTTCAAGTATGCGAAGAAACCAGAAGAGAGCGCTGAATCTCCCACCTGATGTGGGTGCTGGGAAACAAGCTTAGGCCTCTGCAAGAGCCGTCAATGCTCTTAAATAGCTAAACATATGTCCAGCCACAACCGGAGAAAAATTGGAAGCAAATTGGTTGCTTACCTCTCCTCAGGCTTTCTTATCACAGATATTTTTAAATGAGAAACTTTGTTTCTAAACATGAATTTGAATAGGATTCCTCACATCCAATGATTCATATATAAAGAATCTCATGATACAGGGTGACGACTTGAATATGTGTCAGTCAAAAGTAGGCCAGGTATGAGATTCTGTTGCTGTCACAGTAAGGAACTTTGGATGTCAAATTGTGTCTGTCTCCATCATCTTTCTGTCACCAGAAAGTGCACACTGCAGAAACATTGTAGGCTGTTTATACTATATGTTATAAACATATATTAATGTTTACATTAATTAAATATTAATTAATTATTACATAAATTAAATATTAACTTCTGTCACTTAATATTTAGACCATGTTGGAGCTAGAAAATCCCAAGGAGAACTCTGAGGAGATGAACTGTGGTTTAAAATGTTGTCAACTCTTACAGAAGATTAGAAGGAAGCTTGGTCTTAAGTTTCTTAATAAGCTTAGGATTTATACTTTATGATACAGATGGATGTTCATATCTTTATTCTGGAGACTAAAAGTAGCAACATTTGCAAAAGCCTGCAGGATAGCTCAGCTAGGCAAAGCATTTTTCCTTTATACCTGATGATTTGAGATCAATGCTCAAAACCACATGGTGGAAGAAAACCAAATCTTGCAAGTTGTCCTCTGACCTTCAGATGCATGTTATGACATATGCACTCATACATGCTTGCACACATATACACACAATATGTAAATGTCATAAAAATTCAAAGCATTTGAATTAAGCACATTATTATTTCTGCAACATGCAAGGATTTTCCATAATGATGAGTTTATAGGTAACGCTGACCGCTTCTTCAAGTTTGGAGATTTGTGTTAAGAAATCTTTGAGGCACAGGAATGATGGCTCAGTGGTTAAGTGCATTTACTGCTTTCGCAGTTGACATGAGTTCCAGCTACCCACATGACTGCTCACAACCTTCTGGATTTGATACTGATCTCCATGACCACCAGGAATACACAAAGTTTACATACATATGTTCAGGAAAAGCATTTCTATGCATAAAATAGATAGATAGATAGATAGATAGATAGATAGATAGATAGATAGATAGATAGATAGATAGATAGACTTTTAAGAAAATGAAACAATGTAAGAAAAGCACTCCTGGAGAACTTGAAAATGCTCACTAGTAAGATGAATCAAGAAACAATTTCAAAAAGTTTATGGAAACTTTACTAAGAATCGTCTGACTCCCCATTTCCCAGACAGTTCTATTGGTTTTATTTTATTTCTCTAGCCAAATGATACATCGTCCGAAGCTGATAGATTTATTTTCAGAATGAAAATGTTTATGGAACATTACAGTCCACCCTGCCTTTCATCTCCCTTAACTTCTGTCACTTAATAAATACTATTCTGATGAACTATAATGTCATAGGCATGTTTCATGTTTAAGCATGGTTGTTTCTAAAGTCAGAAATTTGCTCTCATGTGTTTGTCTGTTACTATATCTTCGATTGTTCCTTAGCTTGTGAGGGTCCACAGCTCATCATTGTCTCATCACACTTCTTAAACATTGGGTCATTCACTTAGAATCATAAGTGAGTTCCTTCTTCCATCTTTGGCATATAGATATAAATCATTGAAGGAATTATTAAGGAATTTCATCATCACTTACACTCACTCTGATGTATAAAACATCCATTGAGGGATAGAGTGATTGTCCAGCAGTTAAGAGCACTTACTGCTCTTCCAAAAGATAGGAGTTTGGTTCCCAGCACGAAGATCAGGTGACTCATGACATCCCATAATTCTAGACACAGGGTATCCATTGCTTCTCTGACTTTAGTTGGCACCAGCACACACACACACACACACACACACACACACACAGAAACACAAACACACACACACAAAAAAAATCTAAAAATAAAATAATCCTTTAAAAACACCCTTTAAATTATACATTCTTATCAAGCAGGTTATTTTGAGCACCTAAATGACAACTAAGATTATTGTTATGCATGCTATTGGTGAGAACATGGACATCTATTCATACACAAGTCATTAATGCCATATTTGAGCATAGCATACTATGGCAAAATGTTGTATAGGGGCAGTCACCTGACCAATCTGTGTGCAGACCTAGAATCTCTTTATGCTTCTTATGTTACATGAGTGTTTCAGGAAGGGATCCTAGTTCAAAGAACACATGTAGAGAGGAAGTAGATAGTCAGTGAAGTAATAAGGTGAGTCAATAATAATGTGTCAAGGCTGATTCATTTATTATAAAAATAAGGCATGGTCTGTGCAAGCTGTTAATAACTAGAGAAATGGGAGTACGAAATATATGAGAGATGGCCATGGAGATGGGAAATTGTATGAATATTTTCTATAATTCTTACTCATTGATTTCTGTAAACATGCAGCTACTGGAAAAGGACTCAAAAATAATACATTTTAGGCAATTTTTTGAGGTTAGATTTTTTTAAAGTACTTATTACTATTTTAGATGGTTATTGATTTGTACCCTTCGGGGTTATCCTTTCCAGCAAGAAGAATGTTTCATCACTAACAGATAAAAAATGAGTAAGCTAAAAGAAAACTTTATAATTCCAAGACTTTAATCAAATAATAAACAGTACAAACTGGTGGGCTGACTTAGAAACAACCTTTAGATGACTAATATGTAATACACAGAATGACCCTGGGAGGACATATCTCTGCCTTTTGATTTATGAAGATTTAGATTTACTTTCCTTGTATTTTATGATTATTATTCTTATTCTGATGTTTTCTCTAGGATTTGGTGAATTCAACATAACTTCAACTTTGATTTCTCATTTATATTCTCAGATGTTCAGGGAGAAGGAAGGAAAAGCAGATAAGCTATGAGCGATATAAACAATGCAGGCCTGTATTTGGGGAGAAAGCATGCAGAGGGTGTCTGTGTAAGAATGCCACTGAGGAGCTGGGGTAGTTAGAAGTGACTAGTGGAAGTGGCTGGCAGGGAAGGAGGTTGACAAGTTTCTCTGCCATTGGCCATTGCTAATCATGACCAAAGAATGGTGAGTAGTGAGTAAAGGATGTCAGGTGACCCATAAACATCTTCTGCAGTCACCACTAGGGGTTTGCCCAGGGAAGGGACTGTGTGGCAGAAATCTAGGCTGTAGTTCTGGAGTGTTAATTACTATGGTTCTGAGGAATGTCACCATATAACCAAAACAAGGGAACTTTTCAAAATGGTGTGCCCCGGCTAACATCGGCTTCCTTTACACCCTCAGGTGGTCCCTAGGCTGGAGTGGTTCTCATTTTGTGTTTCATTCTTAATATTGAATCCCAGAAACCTTCCCAGTTTTTGGTCATCTGCTTGAGTCCAGTGGTCATAAGAATCTCCTCAGTCAGTGTAAGAGAAAAAGACAATAGACAAAGTGAGCCAAGAATTCAAACAGATCCCAAGAATGCCACCCTCTTGAATGGAATTCTTTCTCTGCATCACCCTCACCAGATTTTCTCCTGCAGTTTGTATCAGATCCAAATTTGGCTGAATCTAAAGTAAGTTGGTCAATCATCTTGTTAAATTGCATTACACATATTCCTCCTGTCTTACAAGAAGATTATTAGAAAGGCAAAATATTGAATATTTAGTAAACGATTTCAACCATGATAAAACAGACTAAAGGCAGACTGATGATGTACCTAAAAAAGAGAGAGAGAGAGAGAAACTAACTGGGTACTAGACTATCTGGAAGTGGAAAATGGAAGTTTATGCCCTGATATCACCACTATTTATGTAACATAATGAGTTCAGGCAAGTTGTTTGATTTTCCATAAGTAAAGTGAGGCTAATTTTGGAAATTACATCAATAAAATGTTACTCTAGGTTCAGTTTAGTTACTTAATGACACTTCTACAATCTCAAATCTTCACTAAAACCCTTATAGGAGAACTGGACACACTTTATCCCTGTAAGAACATGGTCTCAGTTCTTTATATCATGTTTGATATAAAGGCGAGAGGATTGTGGTTTCTGGAAGATGAGTGTTCTAGGAAGCACAAATCCATATCTGTGGACAAGAATTCAGCGCTGCTACTTAGTGTGAAGAGTTGTAGTGTCTCAGCACATTCGATCCTCTAAGCAATTTTTTCATGGAAGTACCACTGAGCTCAAGATCTCCAAACAACAGTAAGTGCTCTTAACCCCTGGATCACCTCTCCAGCTCCAGGTGCCACCTCTTACTAACCTCTTTCATGGGCCACACCTAAGCTTTGGAGGGTAATCCTAAATCCATCTTCTCTTATATTTAAGAACTTTCTGTGTGTGTATACATCTGCCTGTCTGTCTGGGGGAGCTGTGTGCACATGAGAACAGTGTGACCAGAAGACAGTGTCTCACACCTTGGTGCTATATAGTGATATTTTATTTGTTTTTTTTTAACAAATAAAGCTTGCTTAAATCAGAGTACAAAACTAGCCACACTAGTCAGCCATACAGGCCAGGCAGTGGTGACACATACCTTTTTTTTTGTTTTGTTTTGTTTTGCTTTTGCTTTTTCCATTCAAAAACATAATTAAAGAAATAAAATTTTTACATTTCTTCCCCTTTCCCTGTCCCCTCCCGCTACCCCCCAACCCCTCCTCCCTCCCCCTTCTTCCTTGAAAGAGGGCATAGTGCCCTGCCCTGTTGGAAGTCCAAGGCCCACCCCCTCCCTCCCGGCCTAGGAAGGAGTGCATACAAAAAGACTCGGTTACCAAAAAGATAATACATTCAGAAGAGATAGGTCCTGGTGTCATTGTTGATGGCTTCTCCGTCTGCCCCCTTTCGCCGCCATATTCAGAGAGTCTGGTTTGATCATATGCTCATTCAGTCCCAGTCCAGCTGGATTGGTGTGCTCCCATTAGTTCAGGCACACTGTCTCAGTAGGTGGACCAGCCCCTCACGGTCCTAACTTCCTTACTCATCTTCTCCCACCTTCTGCTCTTCAACTGCACCTTGGGAGCTTAAAGTTCTTGTCAAATAGATCTTTCACTTCCTTGGTTAGTGTTACCCCAAGATACTTTATGCTATTTGTGGCTATTGTGAAAGGTGATGTTTCTCTGATTTCCCTCTCGGTTTCTTTATACTTTGTGTATAGGAGGGCTACTGATTTTTTTGAGTTGATTTTGTATCCTGCCACTTCACTGAAGGTATTTATCAGCTGTAGAAGTTCTTTGGTAGAGTTCTTGGGGTCACTTGTACACTATCATATCATCTGCAAATAACAAAAGTTTGGTTTCTTCCTTTCCAATTCGAATCCCCATGATCTCCTTATTTTGTCTTATAGCTATTGCTAGGACTTCAAGGACTATATTAAAGAGGTATGGCGAGAGTGGACAGCCTTGTCTTGTTCCTGATTTTAGTGGAATCGCTTTGAGCTTCTCTCCGTTTAATTTGATGTTAGCTGTCGGCTTCCTATATATTGCTTTTATTATACTTAGATATGATCCTTGTATCCCTAGTCTCTCCAAGACCTTTATCATAAAGGGGTGTTGAATTTTGTCAAATGCTTTTTCAGCATCTAATGAAATGATCATATGATTTTTTTCTTTCAGTTTATTTATATGATGGATTACATTGATAGATTTTCGTATGTTGAACCAGCCCTGCATCTCTGGGATGAAGCCTACTTGATCATAATGGATGATTTTCTTAATGTGTTCTTGGATTCGGTTTGCCAATACTTTATTGAGAATTTTTGCATCAATGTTCATAAGTGAGATTGGTCTATAATTCTCTTTCTTGGTTGCATCCCTGTGTGGTTTTGGTATCAGGGTAATTGTAGCTTCATAAAATGAGTTTGGCAATGACCCTTCTGTTTCTATTATGTGAAACACCTTAAGAAGGATAGGTATTAGCTCTTCTTGGAAGTTTTGGTAGAATTCTGCATTAAAACCAACTGGGCCTGTGTTTTTTTTTTTTGGGGGGGGAGGTTTTTGATGACAGCTTCTATTTCCTTGCGACTTATAGGCCTATTTAAACTGTTCTTGATTTAATTTCGGTATGTGGTATTTATCTAAAAACTGTCCATTTCTTGTACATTTTCCAATTTTGTGGCATACAGGCTTTTGCAGTAATACTTAATGATTCTTTGAATTTCCTCAGTGTCTGTTGTTATGGCCCCCTTTTCATTTCTGATCTTGTTAATTTGAGTGTTCTCTCTCTGCCTTTTGATTAGTTTGGATAAGGTTTTGTGGATTTTGTTGATTTTCTCAAGGAACCAGCTCTTCGTTTCATTGATTCTTTAGATTGTTTTCTGTGTCTCTATTTTGTTGATTTCAGCCCTCAGTTTGGTTATTTCCAGTCTTCTACTCCTCCTGGATGAGTCTGCTTCTTTTTTTCCTAGAGCTTTCAGGTGTGCTTTCTCCATTTTCTTTATGTAGGCACTAAGTGCTATGAACTTTCCTCTTAGCACTGCTTTCATAGTGTCCCATAGGTTCGTGTATGTTGTTTCTTTATTTTCGTTGAATTCAAGGAAGACTTTAATTTCTTTCTTTATTTCTTCCTTGACCCAAGAGTGGTTCAGTAGTTGACTCTTCAGTTTCCATGAGTTTGCAGGCTTTTGTTGGTGGAATCGTTGTTACATTGTAACTTTACTCTATGGTGATCTGACAAGACACAGGTGGTTACTCCAACTTTTTTGTATCTGTGGATGTTTGCTTTGTTACCAAGTATGTGATCAATTTTCAAGAAGGTTCCATGAGATGCTGAGAATAAGGTATATTCTTTCTTGTTTGGGTGGAATATTCTATAGGTGTCTATTAAATCCATTTGATTCATTACATCTGTTAGTTCTCGTATTTCTTCGTTAAGTTTCTGTCTGGTTGACCTGTCCATTGGTGAGAGAGGAGTGTTGAAGTCTCCTACTATTAGTGTGTGGGCTTTGATGTGTGCTTTGAGAGCTAGTAATTTTTTTTTACATATGTGGGTACTTTTATATTAGGGGCATAGATATTCAGGATTGAGACTTCATCTTAATGGATCTTTCCTGTTATGATTATGAAGTGTCCATCTCCATCTCTTCTGATTGATTTTAGTTTGAAGTCGATTTTGTTAGATATTAGTATAGCCACACCTGCTTGTTTCTTAGGGCAGTTTGATTGAAAAGCCTTCTCCCAACCCTTTACTCTGAGATAATGTCTGTCTTTGTGGTTGAGGTGTGTTTCTTGTAAACAGCAGAATGTTGGATCCTGTTTTTGTATCCATTCTCTTAACCTGTGTCTTTTTATAGGTGAGTTGAGTCCATTGATATTAATTGTTATTAATGACCAGTGGTTGTTCATATCGGTTAATTTCTTTTTTGTGGTAGGGTTTGTGTGTCTCTCTTCTTTGAGTTGAGGTGGTAAAGGGTTGTTAGATGTCTGTGTTGTTTGCTTCCTTTAGTTGTGGTTTACCTTCTAGCACTTTCTGTAAGGCTGGGTTTGTGGCTATGTATTGCTTAAATTTGTTTTTATCCTGGAATATCTTGTTTTCTCCATTGATGGTGAAAGAAAGGTTTTCTGAGTATAGCAGTCTGGGCTTGCATCCATGGTCTCTTAGTGTCTGCAGCACATCTATCCAAGACCTTCTGGCTTTCATGGTTTCCATAGAGAAGTCAGGTGTAATTCTGATAGGTTTATCCTTATATGTTACTTGACCTTTTTTTCCTTTGCGGCTCTTAATATTCTTTCTTTATTCTTTATGTTTTGTGTTTTGATTATTATATGGCGAGGGGATGATTTTTATATATCCAGCTTATTTGGTGTTCTGTATGCTTCTTGAACCTTCACAGGAATATCCTTCTGATATTTCTTCAATACCCGAAATTCAGAAATGAATTCGGAAAGTTTTCTTCAATAATTTTGTTGAATATATTTTCTGGGCCTTTGGAGTGGAATTCTTTTCCTTCTTCTATCCCAATTTGTCTTGGATTTGGTCTTTTCATGGTGTCCCAGATTTCCTGGATGTTCTGTGTGAAAGACCCCCAAAGTAGTCTTATCGCCGAGGAGCCCCCAGACTCAATAACCAGGCCGTCAGATGCAAAAGCACGAGGTTTAATTCCACGGTTGCGCAAGCGGGTGCCCAGCTTTGGGATAGCCAAGCACCCCGAGTATCCATGCAAGCAAGTTTTTATAGACAAAACCACAAGTTTTACATAAATTATAATATGGCGTATGGGTACAATTGGGATTGGTCTAGATATTCAACCCAGAATGAAATTAACATAGTTCAGCCTATTCCCAGAAAAACCTTGAATACGTGACAAGCTGCCTGTTCCATTGTGACTCAGTTTACACTCTGGTAATCATTCACTATGACCGGTTCTGATAATCATCTGTTTACAAGAATGTGACTGATCCTGATAATTGCTAGCC